>JBBPCZ010123921.1:13278-25743 GCA_037974445.1 Brycinus macrolepidotus | reverse complement strand
CATACAATATAAGCTTGTGTGCATATATATATATATATATATATATATATATATGCACACAAGCTTATATTGTATGGCTTATATTGTATAATTTAAGCCATACAATATAATATATATATAATATGTGTATGTATGTATCTTTATACACATACATACATACATACATACGTGTGTGTGTGTGTGTGTGTGTGTGTGTGTGTGTGTGTACAAAGTGGCCTTGTAGCAGCAGACATTGAACGATACACTGTAATATTGCACTAATATTGTAATATTGTGTGGATATGTGTGTTTGCTTGTGTGTGTGTGTGTGTGTGTGTGTGTGTGTGTGTGGTTAGCTGGAAGATGTTTGTTGTAGAGTCTGACAGCAACTGGGAGAAAAGACCTGCAGTATCTAATTGTGTTTTGGTGAATGCCGACTGGCAAGTTTTCATTTTCTTTAAAACTTTAAAACAGTTCCATGCTGCAAGAATTTAAAACTTTCTGTTAACTGCTTAAATGTATCTCACTGCTACGGGTTGTGAATAATACTTATTTAAGTCACCTCTACAACAGTGGCATATACAGGACAAAATTCCTCACAAGATGTGGCTAGGGCTTGATATAGTCAATGTTTGTTGCATTTAAACATGCCTGGATCAATTTTCAATCCGATCCTTTTAAATCAAGGCATCAATAACAAACTACCTCTCAGGACTCCCAAACCTAGGAATAATTTCAGCAGGAACAAAGACGACCAATGCATATCTGACACTGAACACTATAAATGAACTTGACACCAGTTGATCATATATACCTGCCAACCTGCCAACATTAACATTTTGTTTTGTGTGTTTGTTTCTGTGTGTGTGTGTGTGTGTGTGTGTGTGTGTGTGTCTGCACGCGTTTCTGCATAAATCTGTACGTGGGAGCAGGAATGCCTGTGTCTGAGCATGAAAGTCTGAATTTTTATCTATCTGACTGATGACATCTGACAGAGAGATGACTATGCATCTCATATATTCAGTACACTGTCACCATGGGTAACACTTTTACTTTCTCAAGATATTTAAAACACCTCATACTTTCCAGGTGGACGTGTATGGAATATCAGACATCTTTCACAGAACACTGCTTCCTGGCGCGACATTTGTTATTATTTAAGAAACAGAGGAAAAAATCTTCTTAGTTAGTTTTCCTCAGACATCTGAAAGCAAAATCAATATATAATCAAGAGAGTGAAGATTGATTGATTTCATCTTTAAGTGTTCATGTGTGTTTGTTTTGTTGCATGTTATCTTGATCCTTGCTATGTAATAGAAAGGGAAAATCAATATACAATATCAATATACATATCAATATTACAAATGTGTACCAATTTAACCCTGGGGACTGGGATCAGAGCTGATTCAGGCATGTTTTGCAGCACTTACAGAATTTAATATATACATTTTCAATGAACCATTTTAAACTATGCCACTTTGACGCTGACTGTGCATCAGCTTGCCAACTTTCGTTAAAACATGAATATGTAAAATATTAGTGTGTATCTACTATGCTTCGAGTCTATTTTTTGCCCCTGTTGTGAGCTCCATACCACAAAGATGATTTACAAAATACTACATAAATCACAATATGTTTCATTTTGTGTCACAATATGGGTGAAAACAAATCACAGCAAAATTCCTGACCTTGTCACATTGCTTCTGGTATAGAACAGCTATTAGTTTACACCACTATGCTCATATAAATTTCAGTGATGTCACTGCAGTATTTTGTACTTACTTGTGGCCAATTCAAACAGGATCATAAGTCTATGAATGTGTTTACATGCTTACATGCTCACCAAGCCCCAACCGAGGTGATGAAAGGACAGCTCCCAGCTGCTGCCAGAGAGGAGATGACAGCCACGTGGGCTTTCAGCACCTATTTCAGCACCTCATACCATCTGCATGTGGAGAGGGGAGGTCCCAAATAACGCGCTGCACCTAGAGTCAATTCACTCACTCACAGTCAACGAGGAGCTGTTGGACTATAAAAAGGGCCCGCGATGGCAAGGAGGGGAGAATGCATTTTTCACAGTCATATGATGGAGTGTCTCCATCTCAGTTGCAGACTTGAGCCAAGACGCCTCCAGACTCCTCACCTGCGACCTCATCTACACGTCTCTTAAGAAGACCAAGCCCTGCACCAAGCCACTTCACGCCGGCCACCTACCTCACCCTGCACTTCTTTATGAACTGTAAATAAACCTTCTGCACTGTTCTTTGACACCAACCCTCTGGTTTGGTCCTGAGCATCAGGTGGTGCCACAATGCACGTAATAATCAGATGACTGCAAAAAATCAATTTTAGGCAATAATCTATTTAATACATTTACAAGCACTTTGGGAATCTGATAACGAGAAAAATAAGTCTACATAAGTCACTCAGCAAATCGATTTCTTTCTAAATATACAACATGCACCTTTACTGTTGCTTGGCAACTCAATCAACTCATCAAAGTGCAGCACACTGGCTGCAGTTTTTTTATGAACATTTTATTATTTACTGACATTTATGTGGAAGGTAATATGGCTTCAAGTACAAATGTACTGTCATCTGTAATTTCACAGCTGTAGTATTCAGTGTCTACTGTTTCCCAGGAAAGATCATCTTCCTTAAAATCAGATAATGGCTTTAATCAGGCATTAAAAATTAGAGTATGCTGTACATGAAAGCTTGAATGTTCAGATAAAATATGATAATGATATCACTAATATGCACACACTATAAAATGGGCATTAAAAAACACACAAACAAAAAAAAACACATCAGTCCATTTTACTCATGATTTTTGAAACCTCAAATCCTTGGAAGTGCACCTGGTAAAGTCATTTCTTAGTAGTTTGGTGTGAGCCATGTTCTCCAGTTTGAGTATCACTTATGTTACATTGCAATCACTGAGAACGGTTTGGGTCCTGCTAAGAAGGAAGAACAGTCAGAATTCCAACTGTCCCTATTGCTATGTGATGTGCCAGACAGGTGTCTGCATAATAGGATGGTGGGAGTGACCTCTTTGTGTTATCCTCTGACATTAGTGGGAAGGGCAGTGTGGCAGGAAGTTTGAGAAGATGATATTCGGTTTGACAACATCAGATATATCATAAACTGGTCTTATGAAAAAGTAGCATGCTTTAACCACTGTGCTATTTTTTTCTAATAAAGAGTAGGGCCAAACAATATAGTTTGAATGATAACACCAATGACATCAATACAGGCTAAACTGGTGAATTTGAACACATAACACTATCACGGTTATCACACTACAACTTGCTGACCACGTGTACACACTGCATTTTAGGACCCATGTCTACACAAGTTCCACTTATGATGATTTTGTGGATTTATGTAAAAAACAAAAAACAACCATAATTCATTTTATGTTGCCATTTTCTTAACCTATTTTTATGCCTCTCTTTTTACTATGCCTTCAAGATTGATTTGTAAGAATTACTTCTAAACTGGCAGTCCTGTTCTGTTCTGAAATTCTGTTCTGAATTCACCCTCCTCACCACTAGGGGAGCTGTAGTTGGAGTCGTGTATAGATTACGTACTTCCTGTCCCTAGTGCTATATAAGGACTTGAAAGATTTTCTACTTTGTGAAGTATTGCCTCTCCTGATGTATCAAGTGGGTTTTTGTATCTGGTTTGTGTTATAGGTTTGACTTGTTCTTTCACTTATGCCTCTTTCCTAGCCTGCGATACTCTTGTTTTTGAATTTATATTTTGTATTTTGACTTTTACTCATGCCTTTTGCCTTGCCTATGATACTCCAGCTTTTGTTTTTTGCCTTTTGCCAGGCCCTGACTGGATTACACCTTTTGCCTAGGATTCATATCCATGTTTTCTCTAGCCTGAGTCTGAATCATCTATGGATTTCAAATCTGAATCACTCATTATATCAGTTTGATTCACTTTAACATTGAACTGTTTGTATGCTTACAACCTGAGAATGCTAGCAAACTTTTATATGCAACTGAGTTTGCTTCTTTACCAGGGGCGTAACTATAATATAGGACAAACTCCAAGACGCTGAGTTCTGGTATCCCCGTGCAGGGGCCTCTAGGGCAAAGTTTTGTTTTCTAATATACTGTCCCTTTAAGGATGCCTTTCTATGTAAAATTTCTGACCACTTTGGTGTCTTCTGCTATCTTAGAGCAAGATGGGTTCTCTTTGTGTCTTGGCCCCTCTTTTCTTAAAATCTCTAGTAGTTTTCCACTAGCAATCCCACATACTGGCCACTCGAACAATAGTGATATCTGAGGCTGCAACAATGAATTGATGAAATCATTAACATTAATATAGTCAAGGTTGGCCTGACCACTTGTGCTTCCCATCTTATGTTACAGTGAAATAGAAATTAAATGTCAACTGAAGGGAAGTGCTGTATTTTGAAATCACTTGTCTAAACTGCATGGCACGGAGCTTTTGGAAAATGCTCTCCATGGTCTTCTGTGTTTTAGTCATGACAGGTAAAATGTTAATTATCTTTTTGAAGGTGATGGCCTCATCTTTATGGTCAGTGCTGTTATGCTGTGTCAAGCATGGTTCAGGATTTACGGGAGTAGCCTGGCTAATAACTGAGCTGTTAAAACCACAGAGTGTATGGGTTTCACATTTACATTTGTTTTTTAAATTATAGGTAAATTAATGATTAATTATTACAAAACTTAATTATAAATTAAACAATGTACTTTAAACAGCAGTTATTTACACAATAAGAACAATAAAAACCTTTCACACTGATTAAGAAGGTGATGATAAGCCCTTGATAAACAGTCCTTTTGTTTCTTTGCAAATATAATAAAAAACAGGGCACATGCATTCATTGAAAGTAAAAATAATTTTTGATATTTAAAATAAATTAATGTGTTAAATATGTAAAGTATTACCAAATTAATAACTGCAATATGTGTTTTCAGATTAATTTATTTTGGAACATTAATTGCAGTCCTAGGGACAACTTAAAGCGACAAAAGTAAAATGTTAAAGGGATATCAGGTACAACCACTAGAACTTTTAACTATTACTATGCTGCTAGTATAATATTTAATAAGAGAGATTTTTTTTCAAACATTCCTGATGCTGATTTGACCAACACTGGCTGCCTTGATGTGTGCACTGTCAGCACACTGGACCATAGAAAAGAATGGCAACAGCATGGGACTGCAAAGTTAAAATGACTAGAGATGGCACAAGGAACAAACTGAGAGATGAGCAAGATATAAAGAGAATCTGTACTCAAAATTATTTAAAACAAGAGCCATACTCCTGAGAGGCCACAACACTGCAGGGTTAAGCATTCCACCTCATTCAATGCATGATTTATGTGATTAGTTAATTACAAAGGTTTTTGTGAGTTGAATTTAGAGCCTAAAAGAGGGAAATTTCTTTACCGTTAGAAATTCTGTTCTAACGGAAAATTAGAACAGATTGGTTACATTATTAAGGGTGTCAGTCAGAATTAATCACCCCAAGGCATGTGATTAATATAATACATTGTACAATCTTTTACATTGGCCCTACACTGCATTTTATCTCTTTTACTGGCTCAAACAAAGCCATGTTAAACTCATCATGGGGTTATTAATTGTCTGCCAAAATGAGAGTATAAAAACTAAAACATTTAGTGCTAAGGTGCCTGAAGGCCATTTAAGTGTGACCCACTGTTTAAGAGCTCTACACTGTGTGTAGAGCTAATGCTGTTCATGTTATTTGTAAGTCTGTGAGCTCAGTATTGCCATTGTCATCACCTTCTGGATCAAAGTAAAATTTCTGGAACTGTAAGCAAATGTGGACCCTCATGGGCCCAGATCAGTTTCTCATCTGTGCCAGGGGTCTCAAAATCCAGTCCTGGAGGACTGGTGTTCTGTAAAGTTTGGTGATCAAGTCAAACAGGTTTATTGTCATTTCAGCCATATGCACAGTGCACAGCGAGAAGAAAGAATGTTGCTCCAGCACCACTGTGCAACACAAAGAACCAAAACAAACACCACAAGACTACATAAGTGTAGACAGGACAGTAATGCACACAGTGCATTTGAATAAATACAGTATGATGCTAGATACTGTATTCTAGCAGCAGTCTCGTTTAGTGTGCAAAAACGTAAACACTGCTCTAACCTGCCAGAAACAACATCAATTCTAATATAAGGGCTAAGACGAATAGTGCGGTGTTATATCCAGAGTGTAATCAAAATATTTACTTTATATCTGACTCAGTCTTCTTCAAAACTGCTCTGAAATCATGTGTTAAGTGATAAGATCAAAGGGCTGTGTATCACCTTTTTAGGGCTGAAAGCCAAAGAATGTATTCACAAAGCATTTAGCAAGATAGGATACTGTAATTTAGGTCACAATTTTTCTTGCTTTTTTCATCTTTTTTGGTGGCCTTTGTCACCAATCATGCAAATGCAAGCCTAGATTCTCAAGTCCCAGTATCATGTGGAAAACTCCTCATTTTTCACACTAAACATACTTAAGAACATTTGACCTACACTCAGAACTGTCTTCGGCAGACATGTCTTTGACAAGGTGTTGGCCTCAGGTGAACTGCCGACTGTGGATCAGCATTTATGAGCAGCAGACTGGTGACCTGCCTTACCCTTCACTGTCATAAACCTACACTGTCATAAAACAGAAACCTCTATGATCGGGTGCTGGCTGTTTAAATACTGACCCCCAGATTAGATGTTTAATGGCAGCAGGGGGGCTTTAAATGAATGAATTCAAACATTTGCTGGTGATTTAGAGGGGAAATGTGGCTGTCAGAAGTAAAAGAAAGCATAGACACAGTCATCAATGGAGTTGGAAAGCACAAACGTGAAAAATGGCAAACTGATTCAAACATGCCACATGGACAAAGCATTGCGATGGAGAGTGTTCTTCAGTGAAAAAGAGAGGAAAACCCAAAAAAAGGGGTCCCATTTTTTCAGGAGTCCCTTTTCTTTTTTGCCTTTACATTGGCTCAATCTGTTTCTTGATTCTGTAACAAATTAGAACTCCAGAGACAGGTGAGATTCAATTGCAAAAAGGATTTTACTGTTGAGAAGAATGGTATATTAATATACAATAACAATAATACTACCACAGAAATCAGTGGACTGGATGCTCAGAAATCTTGACCATCCATCAACTAAGCAGTCCACAGTCACTAGGATGGTGGTGGAGTTACCCTCAGAGACTGGAAGGTTGATCAAGTGAGACTGTGGTGCTCCCGAGAACACCAGGGCTGCAGTACTTGAGTCTGTTTTTTTTTTTGTGGTCTTGCACTTGTGGTCTTCTGCGGTCTTCTAATTTGTCACCAGCCATGTTCAGCTGCCTAAAAAAAATGTGTTTCTGGCAGTAACATTGCTATTTACCATTTTACCACTGCAAAATCTTTGATCAAGCAATTGATCAATGTTTTTTTTTCTTTGATGGCAATCATTGAATAACCCAGCTTGTTCAGAAAATGAGTACTGGTTTAATTATTTCAAAATCTATCAAGAACAGGCACTGACACTGGCTGCCTTGTAACTAAACACGTCACCACTGGTCAAACTCAATGATTACCCTCAGAACCACAGCAACAGCTAAGAAAGCTTAAAAAATCCCAAACACATTAATTCAAAGGTAAATTCCAGAGAAAAAACTCCCATGCTTTCGTCTTGCAGATCTGTGGGAAACAGAATGCATGACCTGCTAAGCTTGGCACGTATGTGTCAGTGTCAAATAAAGGCGCTAGTCATTTTAAAAGCCCACATAAGCACTGCAAAACACAAAACTGCGGCTAAAGTAGATTTTTTTCGTTTTTTTTTTTGACAAGTGTTTTCAAGGCATTCAGTTCAGGTGTGTGTGTGTGTGTGTGTGAATACAGTTTCTGTTTCAGTTTTGAATGAGGAGTCTGATTGCCTGAGGGAAGAAACCATTCTGCCAGCTGGAGGCCCATATCTTTTACCAGATGGGCGTAGGGGGAAGAGGGTGTGTGAGGGTTGAGTGGGGTCATCCCCAATGCTGGTGGCTTTGTGGATGCAGCCTGTGATGTAAATGTCTGTGACAGAGGGGAGAGAGACCCCGGTGATCTTCTCAGCTGTCCTCACTATCCTCTATAGGGCCTCGCGATCCAAAATGGAACAATTCCCACACCAAGCTGTGATGTAGCTATAGAGAATGCTCACTAAAATCCAACTTTAGAACAAGGAGTGGATTTGTGGGGGGTGCACTTTCCTCAGTCTCAGCCTCTACAGGAAGTAGAGATGGTATTGAGGGTCCATGTGAGGTTCTTTGCAATGTGAACACAAAGGAACTTGGTGCTCTGCACGATCTCCACAGAGAAGCCACTGATGTTCTGCAGAGAGTGGTCATGTTGTGCCCTCCTGAAGTCAACAAACATCTCTTTCTTTTAACCCACATTCAGTCTGTTCCCTATGATCAAACTCACCATGGTCATGTCATCAGCAAACTTCATGTAGTTTGAGCTGTGCATTGCTCCACAGTCATGGTACAGGTCTGATGCTGAGGAATAATGGTGTTGAATGCTGATCTGAAGTCTATGAACAGCATTCTCACATAAGTGTTGTTTTTGTTCAGGTGTGTGAGGGTCAGGTGAAGGGATCTGTTATGTGGTTGGAATGATATGCAAACTGCAGGGGGTCCAGTGAGGGGGGCAGCTGTGACTTTATGTAGCTCATGATGAGCTTCTCGAAGCACTTCATGATGATGGGTGAGAGTTTGACAGGATGACAGTCATTGAGGCAGGACACGGACAACTTCATTGGCATGGGGATGATGGTGGTGGCTTTGAAGCATGTTGGAACGACGATGGTGCTCAGACAGATATTGAAGATGTCTGTGAAAACATCTGCCAGCTGGTCGGCACATCCTTTGAGCACATTACCAGGAATGTTGCAGAGTTTTCTTAACATCAGCCATGGTAAGATAGAGCACCTGGTCATTGGGGGATGGGGTGGTCTTCCTCGCTACCATGCCATTTTGTGCTTCAAATCGTGCGTGGAAGTGATTCAGTGCACCAGGAAGGGTAGCCTAACCGTTACAGGCAGGTGCAGATGCCCTGTAGTTGGTGATAGCCTGGATGCTTTGCCACATGTACTGTACATCCAAGGGGTTTTGGAAGTGGCCGTGGATTTTCTGAGAATGTGTACACTTTGCTGCTCTGATGGCCCCGAACAAGCTGGCCCTTGCTGATCTCAGTGCAGCCTTATCACCTGATCTGAAGGTGGTGTCATGGGTTCTCAGCAGCGCATGCACCTCTGCAGTCATCAATGGCTTCTGGTTGGGGAATGTGGTAATGGTCTTCGAGACAGTCATCAGTGTACTTGCTGATGTAGCCAATCACTAACGCTGTGTACTCCTCTAAGTTGGTAGAGCTGCTGTAGGTTGTAGCCTCTCTGAACATGTACCAATCGGTGCTCAAAGCAGTCCTGAAGAGCAGAGATGGCACTTGGGGATCAGACTTGCTTCTGCTTCAGAAAGGGCTTGGCCTGTCTGACAAGCAGTCTGTGTGCTGGGATCAGCATGACAGACATGTGATCTGAGTAGCCAAGGTGGGCGTGTGGCTCCCACCTTGGCTGCTCAGTCTTGACCTTGTCTTGAACTTTGTCTTGAACCTTTTGGCTCAAGACATGTCCAAGACTAGTCTCGGTCTTAGACTTGTCTTGAACCCAAAGGTTGTCTTGACTACAGCTTTAACAGCCACTGATGCAGCATGCCCTATCTTGTAGCTGGGTACATGTTACTAGGTCATGAACTCCTATGGGTCTGTAGGTTTACAGAGACTCCTCAGTTCTGGCCTCCAATCCAGCCTCCACCTATATTGTGCTAAGGCATCCGTCTCCAAGGTCTACCTGCTGAATTTAGTTAATTCCAGACAGATTAATATCAGTTTCTCAGACATTTATGCAAATTGAAACAGCCTGATTAGATAATTATGACTAATCCCATTCCTACCTCTAAACAATTAATCTTCACAAAAAAGCACTTTTGCTAAGGATCCAGTTACCTTAGCAAAAGTGCAAAGGTATACTAGTCCTTTAATTCACAGAAGGTCTTTTCTGCAACCACCAACCCATGACATTTGCAAAGAGAGCCTCCAAGAGCATTGTGATGGGAGAAGTGAAGACATGTCTGTTAAAATGAGCAAATCCAAAATCTCATCTTTAGTGTAGCACTTGATTTGAGTGCTACACATAAAGCTTTCAATATTGTTCCTCTCCCTCTCTTCAAAAAGAGTATTTTTAAGCAGCTGCAGGTACAATCAAAGGTACACTTACTTACACGCTGTCAAAAAGTCAAAAAGCTGTTAATTGCCCAAGAGGTACTGTACACAGTTTTCCCTCCAAAATTTGGCTGCATTTTCAATCGGTGTCCGTCTGACTGGTGCTTCAGTTGTTGGTACTAACCTGCTGTTTGTACTTTTTATGTAACTTCAATGGAGTCATGAGAACAAGAAGGAGGAAACTGGTCACATAAGTGTGCGCACACACACACGCACGCAGACACGCGCCTAGACACACATGCATGCATGCACGCACACACACACACACACACACACAGCGGGACTGAACAACAACTAAAGCAACAAACTGTTTACTTTATGGCCTGACCAGTAGGGGGTAATTGACTTTATTAGAAAGACACCACCAGTGAATCCTGATCAGTGTATGTATGGGGTCAGAAGTGAATGAATCAACAGCCAGCAACAAGTACTGCTCACACATTTAAATCAGCCGGCAGGCTCACTGCACACATCTTACAGACCCAACCAGAAATCACAGTGCCTTAAAAGTAGATTTTATTGCTGCAACAACAAAAACATAAAAAAACAATGGCAAAATTAAGACAATAAAAGAACACCCACTGCAAACATATTTATATTGACCATAACCACTAATATAGTAAACACTAGGGGAAAAAACACAAACATACAGTTTATGGTATAGTTCCAGAGAACACAGATTTTTTTCCCCTTATGTGGCCTTAGATGTATCATGAGTCACTCCAGGTCCATACAAAGTGGATGTTTGGAGGGCTGTGCCAAGCGTCACTTTTTAAACATGCTTAAGGTACTTACACATGTAGTTATTTGATCAGGAATGCAAATGCCAAATCATGACGTTTTCCAAATTTATCATAGTATCAGCACTAATAAGGTTCAGGTGAAATGGAAATTGACTTCTCAGATACTTCTATTCATATAATTAAATCAAAACATATATTTTATATGTTATTATTAAATACATTTTTTTCTTTCTATTCTTCTTTGCTAAAAAGAACTTTTGACCAACATAGCTTGTCTTTGTTTTGTTTTTACACCAAAAGAAGACTTGCACAGTATTGTACATATTACCCAGACACATTTCCAGAAAGGAAAGGTACTCATTTATTTTTTATGGACTACTCTTTAAAAACAACCTGAAGCAAATGACATGTATTTCAATTCCTGGGTATTACTTATGGCCACTATCAAATAAAATATATCACTAAAAATATCACTAAAACTGGAAAATAGTATCACAGGATGTCAGTAACATAGTATATTTGATTAACTGGTCAAAATTTGGCATTAGTTTTCTTTGTCTTCAAGTTTATGATAAGATAACAATAAAAAGATAAGATTTAATAATGGTTAGAACTCAATAACTGATTAATAATTGCAATGCTATGGAAACACAAGAATAGTTGGCTGGCATTGTTCAAACAAATGGTACCGTATAGAAGACAACAACATTTTTACTACTGAACTGAATAAAACCTCATAGACACTTTATGTGTTTGTTTTGTATACCTCCTCAAATCACTTGTGCAGCTTTTATCATTTATTTTGTGATAATGCAATGGCAGCGGAAGTTGCTATGAACGTTAAGCTATTAGGAATGTTAGCTATGTTCTCGCCAAGCTTGGAGTTTGAAGTTAAACCAATTTCATGTTTGTGGATCAAAGTAAAACCACAGCATTTAGAGAATATTAGTTAGCTCATCTTTAAAGATTGTCTTTAGCAAGTTGCCTTTTCTAGTCAGGTTATAATTTGTCTTCTTCGTGCTATCCATGTGGTTCCTGTTGGCTTCGCCAACACTTATACCTGCTTTGCAGGGAGTCTATATATGCTATAACTGCTTAGCTCAACATAAAAGCTACTTTGTGTGGTGCTAAACCTGCACTCACTAAACACTTACATTACAACTAGCTTTCTATGAATTAGGCCTGTGAGTTGCATTGCTACATGTTAGGCTAATGATGCTTTCTACACTTTCAGAAACCCCATCATGATACCTTATTCCAAAGCATCCACACTGCAATATCAAGGGTGTCTTCCATCACAGACTCCTTAATTGGCAGATGCGGCACAAGAAGGAAGGTCCAATGACAGTAAAACTGTAAGCACAGATCGCAGTATACACAGGTATGGTCACAAGGGTGTAATCCTGGGCCCTGTTATTTTGATCCTCT
>JBBPCZ010123921.1:1190-13178 GCA_037974445.1 Brycinus macrolepidotus | reverse complement strand
GGCCCTGTTATTTTGATCCTCTTGTTTCCTGAGACATTACAAAACTGCAGGTTGTTCATTAAGCAGAGTTAAATAAAGGACTACATTGCTAAACTGGTTTCCAACTTATACAGGGCTCTCCGATGCATCATACACAAAAGATGAAAATTTATACGTTTGTGCATGTGTAATAGTTTTGAGACTATATTTTTCCTTTTGGATTCGTCCATCCAATTATTATCTTTCATAAACATCTTTCTCTCTCCTTCCAGTCCCTGAGGAAAGTCAAGACCTACCACCCAAAGGGAATGTTGTCTGTCTGTCTGTCTGTATCTCTTTCTCTCTCTCAATTTTATATGTATATATATATATATATATATACTGTATAATATATATAGTCAAGCCCTACCATCAAAAGAGAATGTTGTCTCTCTCTCTTTTAACTTTAAGGCACTGTCATCTAGCAATCTAGTAATACTGATTACCATGTATATAGGCCCTGAGGTACTGAGGTAAGCATATACTTCTGAGGTAAGCACTGAGGTAAGCATATACTTCTCTAACACACACACACACACACACAATCTATGACCTGGTGTTCTGTGAGCTTCATTGACCCATTCTGTATGGCTACTGCTGACAATTGACTGGGGCACCTCTAGCCAGGCAGATATTAAACTGACTTTGCTGGAAGAGTGATAGTGCCATATTAAAAGTAACAGAGCTCTCCTGCCAATGTTTGTCAGTATAGACAAACAACAGTCAGCAACAGTGTGGCCTATATAGCAAAAACTTTATGATTAGCATTGGAGTCTACATGCTTTTGGCCATGTTGTGTACTTCTTGCAGCATAACTGTTTAAGGCTTCTCCTGTAGCCATACAACTGGACATGAAACCCACAGGGTGGCATGTCTGTCATAAATCTCTGAGTCTCTTTCTCTTCTCTAAACTTCTGCCATTCTCTTTTATCCTTTTTCCTTTATTTCTTCTCAATTTCTGCTATTCCATCCATCATACAGCACCAGTAATTCCATTATATAATTAAAGGACAAGAGCTATTTTAATATTACGCCTACATTACTGAATCACCCTTCCATTACTGAGGCACTCTTAATAAAGCATGGCTAGTCACTGGTCGAACTCCGGTAATCACATCTTCCATCATCTGTCATGCCGTCAGACACATTCCTCTTTCAACTATTCCACAGGCAAGCAAATCTTGCGAACACAGCTGAATCCAGCCATGAGATGGAAATATATTGCGGACATATCTGCCAGATGAGAATTTATTGTGCTTGGGCCCCACTGACACTAGATATCTGTGTAAAAAGGAATGACCCAAAACCCAGAGAGGAAGAGGAGTAAGAGCACAGAAAATGGTTTAGAAAGAGTCAAACATCACCTGACATGGTACTTACATTACTCTCCCTCTATGTGGATGAAATGTGATGTCTTTGAAAATGTTTTTTAGCTCACAAAAACTCAAATTGCTTCATGAAAGCTGACTGAATGATGTCTCAGGTTCCCTAGGAGCTAAAATCTATACATAAAAAGTCTTTAAAGAAACTGCTGTTAGACAATATGAATATGTGTCCATTGGTCAAAATGGGTGTAAAAATATGTGTGTGTATGTGTGTGTGTGTAACCATAAATGTACAGTAAATAACCAAAGATGCTGTATATTCAGAAGGGTGCACAACTGAAGCCACTGTAGCATATTCCCCAGAAGTATCAATCATGATTTTCAAGACGTTTTAAAAGCATTTTTCTTTAAGATATACAGCACATTGTTTGAAATACAGCATTTTTCTCCTGAATAGTCTTTGTTTTAATTGTTTTTTTTCATTACAACTATGCTGTTTTTTGCTTGTTTCTGAATGGGAATCATTATATAATGTAAGAACCACACGTCCACAGGTAGGGAGCACCGGTCCCCTCCCGTGACTGCGTAGGATAAGTTACTGTAATTGGACACCACATACATAGTCATCCATCACAGCAAGTGAAACTTAAAAGTTTCAGCAAGATACTGTTCTCCACACTCAGAACTTACCACTGCAGTGAGGTCACTAAGAGAGACTAGGTGCCGGCAGCCACCCTCTTCATAGAAGAACCAAAGTCTTTGTTCTGTGCTCAGACCCTGTGTGACAAAACTAAACTTCCACCAACAAAAAAGGCATTTGTTATTTTCAGCTAGCCAAAATGTGAGTTCAACAGTTGATTTCAGGGTTTGTGGATGGCCAGACCTCCGTGAATTTTTCTCTGTTCCAGAGTTTCTCTTTCTCTCTCTCTCTCTCTCTGAATCTCTCTCTTCTTTTACATACACAAAGTCAGTTTCATAGTGATTTCCAGTTGGTGGAGTGGGGGGGGGTTGTGCGTAAATTTTCCACCGAACAGAAAATGGATTTATTGGTCACTTATTTACTTAATATAGGTACAAAATGTGTGGGAGGAAAAACAAATGAGGGGGTAAGAGAAAGAGAGATAAAAGACAGGATATTCCAGAAAGATATCTGCAGGAGCATCAGAAACCAACAGCCTCCCTAAAACTGCTGTTGGATCCTGAAATACAGCCTGGGGGAGACAAATGCATAAAGAAAGAAAGAAAGAAAGAAAGAAAAAATGCTAATGAAGCAAACAAATATAAAGGATGCAATCAGAAATGTTTAACTGAGTCATTGGGATGGAAAAGAAAGGACGATGAAACATAATATACTGAATAATAATACACAAAATAATGATAATGAATAATGAACAGTGATAAGCAGCACAGGATTTTGCTAGGAAACAAGAGGGGTCAGAAGCTAGACAAGAAGACGCTGACAGAACATATTATTCTTTATCTTCAAACAGATGCTGATGTAAGCAAAACTGTATTCTATTCACAGACAGACAGGGAATTAAATTAAGAGGGCAGGAAGGTAGGGAAAGAAAGGTTACAGTAGTACCCCAAGCCCAGGTAACCACCTGGAGAAGGTATTTCCCTCCCTTCTGTTTTCTTCATCCTCCTGATTGTTCACCTGGCTTCCAGCTGTTTTCACTCACTATCTTTTCCCCTTGCACTACTGATGCTCACTACTACAGCCCCTCCAGCATTTGCCTTGCTCCAGCTTTATCTCCACTCCACAAGTTCTATTGTTTATTTATCGTTTATTACACCTCTCAGTTTAGTTTCATTTCTCAGTTTTGCCACCATTGCTTCCTCTCTCTTATTTTTTCCCCTTCTGTTACTTTGAGCATTAGTTAGTCATCTAGTTTGCTCTGCGCCCCTTTAGATCCTTGCATTCATTTCTAACTCTCATCTTGCTCTCACCTCATATTTTTGCTTTCATATTCGCTTAAGTTCTCACCCCCTCACCTGTCGTTTAGTTCTTTCCTTTTTTAGTTACTAGTCCTTTTCCATTTGCCTTTTTCCCTTATTTCTTTTCCTTTTTTTTTCTATTTTTTTTTACAGTTATTTTACTTTATAAATAGAACCTTATAGAAGCTTCTCTCTCTCAAGCCCCATCCGGTAGCTCATTGTTATGCTTGCCATCTGTGCCATGAGTGGATTTCGAGACCTGGGTAAGTTACAAGTGTTACGTTATTAATAACATTTGTTTTTAGATACTGCTTCACATTCTGGCTGTGGAATACTGCTCATTTCATTTATTACCCAACCCATTTCATCAATTCACTTTCTTTCACAAATAAAGAACACCCTGCTATGCAGCACCAGAGATAGTGATCACACCACAATTGCATCCGTATTTCTGAGCCTCAAATCATTGCCCACAGCATTCAATCAATGAATCAGCTGACTGCTTTGTTCACTGGTGTAGCAAGAAGGCGCAAGACATAAGCATCACATTGCATTACTTTCCACATAACTAAACAGCAAGAGAAAGAGAGGGTGTGAGTGAGAAAGAGAGAAAAACTCTACTGCTTGCATAGCTTATGCATAATCAATTTGAGGACACAGCTGGCACAATAGGGCATGATGACACATTTGTGTTGAATTTGTTGAGCATGGCTCCCTCTTGGCCCTGATGACTAGTACAAACCACACAGAACTGGTCAAACTCTTGTGCTGATGGTGTGGAAAAGGATTTAAAAAACAAATACGTAGGATCCCATGACTGTACATGCACTGTATTAGCAGTCAGATATAGCATGCATACAACATGAACATACTAAATGTACAAGAAACATAAAATTGTATGTGAAGGTTTGTTGATTTTCTGATAGAAAAGGAGTTAATACAACTTCTTCATGGAACAAGCTTAAATGTGCCACATTTCTTCAGATTAATTTTATAAAAAAAAAAAAACAAGTGGTATGTGCAAAAGTTTGGATACCCTTTAGTTGATCCACTAGTCTTATTTTTAGAGTCTTAGATCCAGGTCAGGTGTAGAAAATTCCAGAGCATAATAAATTAAAGCACCTCAAACCTCTCACAGTGTTGTGCTAAATTCAGTTGTCACAGGCTCATGTAATCAGATGAGGATCTGAAAAGATTATTGACAAGAGAAGACAACAAAATAAGACATCCAAATACTTCCTGCTTGTAATTTTTACATAAAGACATTAAGATGTGCTTTGGGTGGAAATATGAATACATATTATTTCATGATACCTAGTCATTTTCATGATACAAGATGTATCATAATATTTCAAAACAGAAATAACAGGCTAGTAGTGCAACATTTATTATTATAATTTTTTATTTTTATTCAATATACCGCATACCTGTTCTGCATTAAATCCAGTTGGTCAGTGTTCTGATGATAAACATGATATGCTCAGAAAAGTATATTGTGTATCACAGTAACAAAATGATCAAAATAACAATAAAATATCATCCTATTACCATGAGTGACAGAGGTCGTTTACTTACAAACACAAAAGTGAACCAAGTGATAAGGCTTATAAAGTGAACATAGCCTAAGAAAAATCTCAGGAAAAAAACGCATACAGATCAGTCAGCTGTGCAAAGCAAAACCTCCATATCAATACTAAAGATTTGGCTGGCACAGAAATAACATGCTCTTTCACATATCACTTCAAATCTCTTATGGGCCCTAGAGGAAATTAACATTACTCTCGTAGGGGAGTTTTCCAAATAATGGCTACTAATACTAACTGTATTATAGTTCTTTGGTGCATTGGACCCCCCACAGGTTGCATATTGTCCCAACTGCTTAACGGATGATGTCATTTCCACCCCCCTTCACCTGGCCCTCACCCACCTAGTCCTGGGCATCATCCCAGGACTACTAATGGCCCCTCTGAGGTACGCACTGCTCCCCGGGTGCTGTGTTCCTGGCTGCCCGCTGCTTCACTTGGTATTAATGGGTTAAATGCAGAGAATTTTGTGCTGTTCACACTGTGCTATGGTGTGTTCACGTATGACAAATGGTCACTTTACACAAAAAGGACATTTATGTGAAAATGCTGTTCATAGACTTCAGTTCAGCACTCAATACCATCATTCCTTAGTATCTGATTGGGAGGCTGAGACTGCTGGGCCTGAACACCTCCCTCTGCAACTGGGTCCTGGACTTCCTGATTGGGAGACCTCAATATCTTCAGCACCACCACGCTGGGCCCCCCAGGACTGTGTGCTCAGCCCTCAGCTGTTCCACTGCTGACCCACAACTGTGCAGCAATACTCAGCTCAAACCACGTCATCAGGTTTGCCAGTGACACGACCATGGTGGGTTTGATCAGTGGGAAAAACAAGGTGGCGAAAAGAGGACTGGTGAAGAGCCAATAATCTATCTCAGAATGTAGACAAAAGAGATGTTTGTTGACTTCAAGAGGGCACAACGGAATCACTCTCAGCTGAGCATCAATGGCTCCTAAGTGGAGATGGTACAGAGCACCGAGTTCCTTGGTGTTCATCTCACGTGGACCCTCAACTCCAGCTCCATCAATCAGACGGCCCAGCAGCGTCTCTATTTTCTTTGGAGACTGAGTAGAGGGCAGCCACACCCCTGACCCTGATTCTCATCACACTCTACAGAGGGACTGCAACAATTTCTTCTCTCAGGCCATCAGACTCCTCAATCAGAAATGAATCATAAGCTGATAAACACACACACAAACACATCACTGAACTGAACTTTTCCTCTCCTAACACAGTTCATATACACACTGTTCTACCTTAAACAAACAACTTACACACAACTGCCACAACTGCCACTGTAAATACTATTTATTATATACTGCACATTCTCTGTCCTGCTGCCGCTATTATTTGTACAATTATTATTTATTCTTTTCTACCTCTATTCTGCATTTTTGTACACCTAATGACTTTACTGCTAGAATACAGTTTCTCTCATAATATTGTATTCATTCAAATGCCGACTGTACTAAATGCTGTCCTGTCCTGTCCTGTTTTTTTGCTCTTATGTTTTTCTTTCAGACTCTTTCCTGCTTTCATTGCACTCTGAATTTTGTCCTGTCTGTACTTATTCAGTCTTGTGGTGTCCTGTTTTTGTTCCTCTGGAGGAACGTTGTTTCATTTCACTGAATACTGCATATATGACTGAAATGACAATAAGCCTACTTGACTTCGTTCAGAGCTAATGAACAAAACTGGCCTGAGGTCTATATTCTTATCTTCTTAAGTGATACGAGCTGATGAACAGAACGGACCTGAGATTACCCTACCCTACACCCTGCAAACTTTCAAAGTGAAATCTACTGCTATGACTACATTATGAGCTTTTCTTGTGATAGCAAGAAGCCACCTGCCAGCATATTAACAGTAAAAAAAAAAAAAAAAACCCCAAAAAAAAAACTTTGAGCTTTACCACACAAGATATATGGCAGACTCAGCCGGGTTGCTGTGGCGACATGTCCCTGCACTCATCTCATTAGTGCCAGTGTTTGTTCACTGTGTAGATTCAGTAACAAGACCGGACATGGAAAACCCTCCAGGAACAGATACTTATTAACGTGAGAGCATGCTCACACAACTACTGATTTTTTGGGACTATATTTACAGTAATTTGATTCACTGGAATAAGAGGACACATGTCTCTTATGTTAGAGTCCATTGCCCGAACATGCCAAGTGGAAGTGCTAATCTAGGATCATGTCCTCAATGAATTACATAGGATGATCAGAACAATAACTGATTGCCTCACAGAAATGAGAGAACCTCTTATCTACATTCCAAATGTCTGTGGCACAACATGGAAAATACTGTTAGCTCACAAACCTTCCCCAACCCCCTCCCCCACCCTTTTTCTTTCTTTTCTCATTTCATTCAGATTGTTACATTTACATTATTGAATTTGGGAGACACACTTATCCACGCTGTAAATTTCAATACATTAACTTTGATCCAAAGCAATGAGCTTGCATGGTTTTGTCATTTTACTTAATAAAATTAAGTTTGAGTGACTTGAGCTTAAAACAGGCTTCAAATGAATTTAACTTGCCTGATTCAATGCAATCAGTTTGCATGATTTTTCTAAGATAAATTATTGACATTTACAGTGCAGAGAAACCTATTTAAATACAATTAGAGACATAGGCAAATGTAGAGTTAGCAGTTTTATTCAAGGACTCTTATTAGCGTAGTGTTATGTGCTTGTTCGAGTGGGGGATTGAACCCTAATCTGCAGCATTGGGGGGTGTTGGCTACACCATCACAAACATCATACAGGTAAGCTCACCTGTTATTCCATTTGTTCCTTAGAGTGGAAGTGAGTATCTTTCATGCCTGTTAGGGCAGGTACGCTGCTGGCTAGCAGTGTACTAAAGCTAATTATACTTCCATAGTGGTAGTTGATGGCAGTAGTGAGTAAAACGTTGTAGGCCTGCCTTGATTAGCTCTTGGCCATCTTTATAATGCTTAGTATGCTGTTCTGTATCGCATCATGACACTTCACACTTTCCACTGGCAGCTGACAACCAGCCTTATTCCCAAAGTTACTTCTTTCTTTTATAGCATCATTTTAGTACAAAAAAAAAACATTATTGGTTGTCAATACACTTTGGGTGCTTAAATAGATTTGCTGTTTCATGAGGCCTGAAGGCCTCCATATTGATTAGACTGATGAAAAGGGAAATAAAGAGAGGATCCTTGCCACTCTTTCAGTTTCCTACTCAGTCCAGTTCTCTGTCAGGCATATTTCCATGAAAGCAAACTACACTGAGACACCAGGGACAAAAAAGGTGAGAATTTGCAAATAAGTTGGCAGGATTCTGGCAGGCACTGAAGAGTAATTGCTCTGAGCATGTTAAGAGAGGATGGGATTAAGAGTGTAGCTCAGTGCCATAAGGTTGCTGTCTGCACACACGGTAACCAAGCCAAGCCAAACTGTTGTCTCTCACAGTTACACACAATTCTTTCAGAGAGAAATTGCACAGTGAGAACATAACACCTGGTCAGTGCCTGCTCACTGCACACATTCCCACTTTAAGCAAAAATGTGGATAGAATCAGTACTATATTTTCAGAATCTCTATATAATATTTTTGGTTCTCTATACAAATACTTTTTTGTACAATAATTAGTACAATTATTTATAATAATACATTGTAATAACTGTGATGGACTTATCCAGGGTGTTTCTCCATCTTTTTCCCCCATGACTGCTGGGACAGTTTAAGGTTAGGTGATACAGATAATGGATGGATGGACGGATGAATGGATGGATGGATGGATGGATGGACATTGCACAAGAAAGGGTGCTGAACTGTGAGCATACATGTGCACATACACACACACACACACACACACACAGTTCTTTCTCATTCAAACTCTCCAGAAGGTCTATTCTCCTGCCAGAATGATGCTGCAGCTTCTGGACACACCTGCCAAAACACACTCAAGGTTTTTCTGCCCACCCTCAAAACACTCTCTTAAACCACACCAGACAAATGAACAATACAGCAGAGTAAGGGCAAGGCTGATCTCATTCCCTTGTGTCACTGAAAACAAACCATGCACAAATCAACCTTAAAACCGTAAAGCAAGCAGACAACAGCCTAACTGAAACAAGGAACTGGTCGCTTAAATCTGAAAAATTATTTGATACCAAATATCTGACGGCACATTCTGCTAGCACAGTTACTCTCAGTACCTGCTGGAGTGTCAAGAGGAGTGAGAGAGAAAAATGAGCATGACGACGGTTCATCCATTATACTTGTTTATAATGGGTATGAGCTCGCATGATGAATTTGAGGTCAAGCCAATAGCAAATAGGAAAAATGATTTTGTACAGAACATACACTCAAATCAGCATAAACAATAACCAGGTATTATTATAAGCACCATAAATCCATTTTCTCCAAGCATAACCAATATTTGAAGTATTTTGTCTATGACCCTAACATACCATCCCTGAAGCAGTTAAATAAGACTGAAACTAAGCAAAACAAAAATGAAATAAAATTATAAAACATTTAGTTCCACTCCTTTTAAATGGGCTGAATGTAATATAATAAAATGGTTGGTTTGGAAATCTCAACAGTTTGCACTGATTGTTTTCATACATGTACATACACCGATAAAGTATAGCATTAAATCCACCTGCCTAATATTGTTATAGCCTTCCAAGCGACAAATATGACATTATACAAAGACCTTGTTAGATGAGAAATGTAATCAGCGAGCTTTATATAGAATATTCATTAGTCGTCCATAGACATATAATTAATTCAAACACAACATAATAGCTCTGAATGTAATAACCACATAAATTGTCCATGTCAGGATCACCCTCTGAAATTTATGAACTGTGTACTCACTCTCTCTCACACATACACAATCACACAATTGTGTCACACAAATTTCCATTGCTGAAAATTTTACAATCATGCTGTATTTACTGTTTTCTTAATGACTGAGCAGTGACATCCAAGCAGCTCGGTACACAACACAGCAGGATTAGATGTAGAGTTCATGAGCCCACTGAGAGAGCCTCAACCAATAAGAGAGAGCACTGACGCTGAAACAGGAAGTCACATTTCATACACATGAATGACTGAAGGAAACCAACAAATGTCCCTTTATCTGGAAAAAAAAAATCTAAGAAAACACATTGCTCCCTTTTGGCTTTCCCTGTTTTCGGCCTCTTTGCTGTCGGGACTTATCTTGCTCAAGCCCCTATAATCATAGTATTTTATTATTCAGGAAATTAGCGTTATCTAGTGCCAAACAGTGCTGAGCAGTATTTCAGTATCACATATATAATGGTATTACTAAACATTTTAGTTTGCTTTAATAAAGTTAATGAGCCATGGGTTATGTTAAAAACATATCTCAAAAAACTGATAGAGCTTGTTAAGACTGGTCTGTTTTGTTCCATGTTCTTCTTTTAAAATGACTGCAAAGGGAATGTTACACAATTCAAAAAATGGTAAGCCATCAGAAAGCACATTTACAAAAAGGAAACTTCCTATTTATTTAATTTGAGCATCCTGTCAGTGATATTTATTGTAGTGAACTTCTGGATACCATAAGTAAAGCGCACAAAACAGGACTTCCATCTATCCATCCATTATCTGAGCTTGTCCTTAACCAAGGTTGTGGGAGGTGCTGAATCAGAATCAGAATCACAAAACTTAATCAGAATCAAAATTGCTTAATTCCGTTGGTCACAGGGCAACAGGCAGAGACTAAACAGAACTTCAAAAATCACGAATATAAAGCTCATTATCTATCAAACGTATTGCTGAAAATATCACTAAAACTGAAAAGCAATATCACAGTATCTTAATAGCACCGGTACAGACAAAACAGAGGAAAAGAGAAAATGGATTTCTGCCACATTTCACTGAGAATGACAGAGTGAACGCAAGTACCCTGATTGCTTAGGAGGCATTTTTGCACTGCTCCTAATTTGTAATGACCTGGCCAGTGTAGCAGGTGTAATGCAAGTAATGACAGAGTGATTTTAATGGACTGGAAGAGAAAGCCATCTTTATTGTGCCTTGACATTAGCAGCCAGTGATTTAAAGGAGTTTCGCATCCAAACTCCATGACTGGAAGGAAATGTCTGGCCAAAATTCTTATTTAAAAGGAGTCTTCCAAGGATCAGTCTTCTACTGAGCTCTCTTCCAAGAGAACTCAACCCTAGAACCAATTATTTAAAAACATTTTCCATCCAAAAATCAGTAACACGTAATTCATTAGGTTACAGTTTAAAGTAATCTACTAAACATTTCACTAAACATTTCACATCTCTGCCAGGAAAACAAGCGAACAGTGCATTGGAGCTGTCGCCATCACTTACTGGTAAGGAATTGTGTAAATCTGTGGATTGCCCACCACAAAACTTCTTTATAACTGATCTCCGTTTCCTTCTACAAAACATTTTGGAGAGGGTCATTAAATCAGTCTCTACACTACAAAGCAAAGGGACAAGGAATGAATAAATGAAGGAAGAAACCAAAACAGGTCGCCAATTCTCTGAAAATTTTGTCCCTTACATTTTCATGGATAGCCAGCTTGTTGTGTTATTTTATCTCTAACCATTTTCTCAGCCCAGTGTGGACATATGAGGTGTTATTTTGGGGGTTAGCTTTAGTAGATATCCTCCAAAAGATGGAATTTGAACATGCCAACTGTATCAAAATTTCATTATAAACAAATCAATATAAATGGTCCAAAATGACTTCAAAAAAGAAAAAGAATGTCCTTCTGGAATCATAGGCCCTAAATTTCTCCCTGGAGATCAATAAAGTACATCTAATCTATGTTTGTGGCTTGTGGTGTTGCTGCTGTTTTTACACACTGTGTACACTTACTGGCTACTTTCTTGGACAACTGTGGCTCTCAAAATAAAACAAGATCTCTTCTTTGTCCAGTCTATTTCTCCTAGACATAACTGAGCTTAGTTAAATATTTTCTTTTCTCCTCATTGAACTGGTCTTTATTTGTCTCAAATAACCAGATCTTGAGATAACCATAAGATCCAAAAGAAATGGGTAAGGAAAAACAACTTCAATAATTTCCAAATGATTTGTTTCTGATGAGACAAAGAAAAGACTGTGGTGGGCAGCAAA
>JBBPCZ010123861.1:0-16776 GCA_037974445.1 Brycinus macrolepidotus | reverse complement strand
AACATTCTGTGGGTAATGGAGGACCTAGTGGGGATGCTAATGCAAAAACCAGGACTTTATTTACAAATGTAAAACAACAATATACTGTACAAAATAATAACAAGGGCAAACCGGAAACAGCTGTGACAGGGCGGGGTTACAAACAGACAGGTACAAACGCTCAACAGCAGGGTCGAGCAAGGGCAGAGACCAAAATAAAGCATGTGGAATAGGGACATGACTGAGAATCTAAATAAACAGAATTCACATGTACTCATAAACAAAGACAGGGCATGACAGGAGAACATGAAACAGAATGGGGAGTGATAGAGGTGGAACAAAATACTGTCACAGAACCCCTCCTTTAGAATGCATCTACCAAGAAGGGAAAACAGAGACAGACTAGGAGCTGTAGATGGGACAGAAAGTGGTGACAGGAACTGGACACTGGACTGGACAGGAGAAAGGACACAGAGCTAGACTGGGAGCTGAGCAGAGGTCTGTACATGGGGCTGGACTGGGAACAAAACAGAAGGCTGGATATAAGACAGGACAGGAGACTGGGTATAGGACAGGATTGCAGACACTAAAGAGAAGCATGACACAGGACTGAACACTAGACTGGATGGGAGACGTGACTGGGGAACAAGTAAGTGGCCACCCCAAATGGTGGCCCCTCCCATGTGCCTTGGCTGGCGGGGTGTGCCAGGACTCCCACACCATCACCCTGAGAATGGATGGAGCCCCGATGATCACCATAGTGGACTCAAGCAGCACCATTACACTGGCTTACCTCGCCTCCCTCTCGAGGGTGGCAGAGCCCTGTGGTTGGCTGGCTATCTTATGTGTATATGGAGACATATGGGAGGTGCCGGTGGCCCAGGTGATAGTTAGAGGATGGGAGGGAGTGGCCAGTGTTCTTGGGGTTGATACTGGAGCTCCCCATGCCCCTGTTGGTGGGGTGAGACTGGCCTGCCTTCCCCTTTCAGTGAGCCAAGACTGGGAAGCCCTAGAGGAGGGCCCTACATTTGAAGAGACATCCCCCACTCACTGATTCCGCCTCCTGGGGAGCCCTCCTGGTCTAGGAATAGGAGGCTGCTACCAAGGCCGGGACAGAAGGTAAGGTTGAAGTCCCCACTAATCTGTGCTCTGTTTTCTCTCAACAGGTGGCAAGAGAGGGGAATTTGCCAAAGAGCAGAAACAAGATGAGAAACTTAAGAACTGTTGGAGCCAGGTGCCACAGATCCACAGAGAAAACCAGGCCCCTAACATCAGCCAGCCAGCCTCATTCTTCCTAGTCAAGAACAGGCTCCTGTACTACCATTGTGAGCGCTGGGTTGAGCCCTGTGATTTGTTGGTTGTCCAACATTCCCAAATTGACACTGCCATGCACCTGGCATACAGCGATCCTTTCAGGGGACACTTAGGACCTCAGAACAAGTTGTATGATCGCTTCCACTGGCCTGGGATGGTGCAGAACTCCTGCCAGCGATGCCGCCAGTGTCAGCAAGTTTCCCCCAAGAAGCCTTCCCCAACACCACTCATCCCCTACTCATCACTGAAATCCCCTTCAAGAGGATTGGAATGGACCTGGTGAATTATGCCACCTGCTATGTGGAGGCTGTCCCTCTCAGAAAAGCCACATCGAAAAAACATCAAGAATGAACTGCTCCTCCTTTTCAGCCAAGTCAGTATACCGCAACACATACTGTCGGACCAAGGGCCCCCCTTTATCTCAAAGGTCATGGCTGACCTCTGCAGGTGAAATACCTGAGAACCTCAGTATATCATTTTCAGACAGATGAGGAGTGATTCAATCGAACACTCAAAAAATGCTGAGGAAAAATAATAGACGAAGAGGGTCAGAATTGAGATCTCTTGTCAGTATGTACTCTTCGCAGTCCAGAAGCTCCAAACGTCTCCACTGGGTTCATCCTGTTTGAACTTCTGTTCAGTTGGCGACCTAGGAACCTACAGATCATTACAAAGGAAACCTGGGAGGACCAGCCATCCCCATTCTGCACCACCGCTGACTTTATCCCAGATATGCAGAGTCGTATCGATAAAATTGCCCCTATTATGAAATAACATCTGCGAGAAGCTCATAGGGAGCAGCAACGAGTTTACAACTAGCCAGCCCAACCCCAGGAGTTACAGCTGTGAGACCACCTCCTCCTATTGATAAGCAGCTCCAGCTGCAAGTTCCTCATTCTCTAGGAGGATCCCTATGTCATCACTGAACAGGCGGCTCCGGTGAACTATTGCCTGCAGCAGCCCTGTATGAGAACAGACAACAATACAAACCACATTCACCTCCGATCATCTATGTGAGTGGGAAACTGACCCCTGCCAAAATCCGCTACACAACCATCGAAAGGGAAGTCCTTGCCATCAAATGGGCCATAGAAGAACTTCGTTATTCTCTTACTGGCAAAAGAGAAAGATGATAACAACCGTATAACCCATTGGTTTTTGTCTCTACAGGCCTCAAGTCCAACATAGGGTGTGGGTTCTTCATGGGAACTTGTATGTCTTCTCCAGAAGACATGTGCTCTGGGCTCATTCATTGGTCACTGCTGGCTCGGGGTGGTACTGTGACAGCGGGTCTTCAGCCCCACTGTGTGAGGCAGCAGGCGCTCCTCGCCAAGTCACGGCTGAGGTACTGAAAGGACAGCTCCCATCCAGCCCCACAGCAACACTGACAGCCTCACATCATTTCAGCACTTCTGTGTTGGATCTACCCACAGCACATGGAAGGAGGGCAGCCCCACCTGACACGGCACGCCTGGCAGCAGATCACTGCTCATCACTACGGTGAGCGGTGCTCTCCATACTTACACTGCGTCTCTCCCTTTCTTTCTTAACAGACTCCAGCTCTGAAGACAGTACACACTCCCTTTAAAGACTGCCTTTGACAGACACCATGACACCATGACGGGCAGCCAGGACTCTAAAATAATTAATTGGGTTTGGGAAATACGTCATCAGGGTTTGATCAGGCAACAATGGTGTGTATGTTATGTGGTTATGTGAATGAGAAATTGAAATTTCTCTCTTAGAGTTGTTTTCTGAGTTAAACATTAAGCCTAGACTCTGATTATATTTTCCTTTCTCCATTCTTAATGCTGCATAATCCCGGACTAGGCTTAATCTCTGCCTGGGAAACCAACATTTAGGTTTTAAAGGTTAAAGGCAATCAAGCAATGCACAAAATACTTTCCAAAATTTCCACAATCATAAGTCATTTAAAATGTGAAATGATCTGCTGCATGCCAGTGCACTGTGGATCACAATATAGTCTCAGACAGCTGTTCAGAAGTCACTTACTAATGTAGCTCTTGTCGGATTTGTCAGATGATACACTGGTAAAAGGCTGATCTAGGCAGCACCTCAAAATTTCACCCACTTGAAATACCAACCCCTAAAAAATCCTACAAAATCGTTGTTGTGCTTTGATTAAGAGAACAAAAGAGAGCAAAACTAAACAAGCCCCTGTGTGCTTCAGGCATTTGCTATGAGAAAGATGGTTCTCTTTCAGTACAGTGAGGCTATGTTAAATGAGAACAATCCATACAGAGAACAACAGAGCATCTGAGGCTGAAAGAAGAATGTGTGTGTACAACAACCATGACAGATCAAACCGATGGTGTTGAAGTGCACGGTATCTCTCTATGGTGCTGATTCAATTATTGAGTGTGAGATGGTTGCAACTTCACGTCAGCTCACAGGTAGAGCCAACAAGCAACCGACAAAGCTAAACATGTAATTGGTGGTCATACCGTCTTACCTGTTTTTACTGGTCTCTATGATACTCAAGGTAAAGTGGCAGAGTGACAGAGGCAAAATTACACAGATATGTGGGGAACACATTGAAACATCCATCAAAGTAGCCTGATGTAGCCACTGGTGTATATATTATATATACTACTGTTCTTTCCATTCATATTGTTCTAGAATGAATTCCACGCAGTGTTTTAGAATGTTCTTCAATATTCACACTAGAATGTTCTCCAACATCCACACTGGTCTAGAATATTCTCCCCCATTCAAACAGTTCCAGAATATTCACCTCCATTCAAGCTGTTCTAGAATACTCTCCCATTCACACTGTTCTAGAATATTCTTCCCCATTCAAACTGTTCTGGAACATTCTCCCCCATTCACACAGTTGTAAAATATTCTTTCCCATTTGCACTGTTCTAAAATATTCTCTGTTGGGTCTGTGTGTCATGGCTCAATTGGCCTAGTTATGAAATTGGCCCAGTTTCGGAATAACTGTTTTAGGGTGGGCAAGCTTTACATTAAAGTGGTAAAAATGAACTTAATTCTGGCCAGTTGTCCAGCCTATGAAAGAAAATGCCTGAATCTCCTTCACCACTAAATTGCTGGGGCTATGCTTTTTAGCTCTGCCATCATTAATCATTAAAAATGTGAAATGTTAATTTTTTAAACAGTGATTCAGCAGCAGCTGATTGCTACTATTATACATTGGTAATGTATACTGGGTTTATGTAATTTCTGAAAACCTTTGCATCTGGAGTCACTTGCTACTGCACACTATTTGCGATCAGTGTATATCTTGCATGAGTTAAAGTTATCAAGGTTGTAGTAATGTCTATAATTTGCTGACTTGTGATCTGTACCCTAAGGAATTTTTTCAAAAGTTTGCAACTACACAACGAAATGTGTCAAAATGTCAGAAATAATTACACATATTAGTACTAATTAGCAATCATTTCAGTCCAACATGTACAAAGCTTTTGATTGAGAATGTCAAGTGTTTTCGGGACTGTTAATCCACTCAGAGAGATGAAGGGGGAAAGAGAAGAGAGAGAAAAAAAGAGAGCTAGATGACATGGGGTGGTGCTTCATTTTCTTTTTCACTTCAATTCTCTCACTGTTACATGTTAGCAGTCCATCCCTCTCTCATTACCCCTTTATCACTGCACTCGGTTGTTTCTCTTTGTTGGGGGGAAGCTATAGCCCAGAGGGCTCTATAAAGGACAGTGGCCATTACGGTCTACCTCTAAAGTAGTCAGAGGCCAGTGTGTCTCAGCAATATCTCAGCAGGGTTCCAGAAGAGAGCATTACTTTTTTTGCTGCTCTCTGTGATAGAATAGAGAGTGTGTGTGTGTGTGTGTGTGTGTGTGTGTGTGTGAGAGAGAGAGAGAGAGAGAGTGTAAGCAAACTGTGCATAGAACTGTACATATATTCAAAAAATGTTGTCTTATATCTCCATTTTTGGTGTTTTTACTTACATAATTTGAAGATAACAGCTGTCATTTACACTGACTGAACATTTCAAGATGAATGGACCAACAGAAATGGTCAAAATCTAGATGTCTTACCAAGAATTTAGTTTAATGAGTTGCAAGGCTGGATTGGTTTACTGAGAGCCATAAACACACAGCACAGTGTGTGTGGTGTGTAAGGGAAACAGAATTGAATGATCCGTCTGCCTCTGACAGTGAAAACCCAACAGGAGAGGAGTGGCACTCTCGATCAACTCATCAGCGTGATAGCAGTGGTGCGTGTGTGACATCACTACAGCAGCAGCAGAAGTGCTGAAGTCAATGCAGATCAAAGGCTGAACTTCTGAAGCCGGATTTACTGGAATGAGTAAGAGGCTTTGATCTTGTCTGTATCGTTTACTCAGATCATTGACCACTGATGCCAAACATTATTATTTTGCTATACCTGCTTATCTAACGAGTTCCTAGATCTAATGTCGCATATAGGTTTGAAACAATCAGTCTTATAAACATATGTGCCACAAGGGGTTAAAAAAAAAACATGGAGGTATGTGAGTGTTAAGAATCTTTTCAAAGAACCTTCACATGATGAAGGCTTTCCGAGAACCATACCTCCAGGTCAAGAACTATTTAGGGTCCATTATTTTTAAGAGTGGACTTCAAACACTGGCCACTGGTTTGTCTCACTGATTTTTCCTCTGTGTGATTTGAGTGTCTCTGTTTAATGTTGGAGACCCAAATTGCTGACATCTGATTCATAAAACTGTCTTATGACATCGAAATGAGCAGTGATTTGAGTGCGATAATCAGCTTCAGCTGCATTGAAATTAGCGTGTGCACACTATTATTTACACATCATTTGCAAATGCCACTTCCTAATTTACCCTCATGCTAAATCTACCATCACTGTGAGACTTTTCCTTTCACAGTAGTCTAGTTATATTTACTACTCAGAAATAAACCAACAAAAATCCACATCCACAAATCCCTTGTGCCCAATTAGTTTTATCACTGATCTTTTCTATTCCACTTTCATAATTATGAATCATAACCAGGGCTTGATATGACCGGTGGCTACAAGCCACTCCCCACCCCCAGTTAAAAAAAAAAAAGCCAAAATTCTTCCCACTTGTAAAACATTTTGGATACTGTTGTTATACGATATAACAAATAAGTTGTACATATTTTAATTTCGCATTTGAGATTCACAAACCACATTGCCGATGCCTATCAGGAGTCCCTCTACTCCTCCAAACCCAGATGTCTTTACCATTGATTTTGTTGTTATTATACACACACACACACACACACACACACATATATATATATATATATATATATATATATAATTATTATTATATATTATTATTATTGTTATTATTATTAGTATTATTATATTTATAGTTTTCATATTGGTAAATGTTTGATCATGTATACATTATTTGATCATCTATAAATTATTCATGTCCCAGTTGGTTTAAATAATGTGCTGTTAATTTCTTGCAGAGCGTTTGAATCAAGTGGATTAAGGATGGGGGATACACTGAACTATACAGAGATGTAGTCCTTTATTACTGCTTTTACGCCTTGTCGTTTACTACACAAACGCACACACACACACACACACACATACACACATACACTGGTCTTCCTGTTATGTTTTCGGCTCCACTGGCTCCCCAGACCAGTGCGCGTGTGTGTGGTGGGAGTATGGCGGAGCTGGCCGTGGTGCTGAAATCAGACGAAGCCGCACTATCGTGACTCTGATTGAACGCTATCTGAATGGGAACGAGCGATGGCGCTGCGCTCCTGACTGATTTTTCCCTCGAAGCAGCCGCTCTATGCGCAATGGCCACTTGAGAGCTGCTTTCCTTCAAGCAGGAATGTCCTCTCGTCCGCACACGCGGAACTTCAGCCTTTTGCGTTCTGCCTCCTTCTCGAATTCCGTTCCACTTTTTTCTTTTATTCAGAAAGCACGAGCTGCACGGACGACATGACTTCGACTGCACTTTTCCTTTCTCTCTCTGTGGAGTTGCGTTCTTAAGCGCTCGCCGTTTTACTGCCCAGCCTCGGCAGGGCTCGTTCAGGCAGCACCACCAACAGCACACCGGTCCATAAAATGTAACGAAGGAAACATGATGCTGACAGACCGCATAACGTGACATCATCCGCTCAAAAATGATTCCTTCCAACAGTGACTGCACGACTATGGTGAGAAGATGTCTTCTGACGTTCAAACCCTTCAGGTAAATACAACTGATTCTGTTTTTAGACCACTTGTATCACTAAAAAACATTTCTGAACTCATGGACCACGATCCAGGTGGCTTCACAGTTGTTTACATTACTTAGTGTTCAGTGTAGTTCTTTTCAAACACCATAGTGACCACCATGGTGGTTCTAGTTCAAGACTGATCAAGTGTAACTCTTAAAATGATAACCCTGCTCACCAAGCCCACATTCCACAAGGGTTATAAAACATGTTTTCGTTCAGCAAATTCAGACCTTGTCATTCTCTCAAAAATGAAGGTTCCTCAGTGGGTCTTGGCTCTGTGGAAAACCTTTAAAGTGCATGAAATCTTTACATTATGCAAAGGTCATTTTAACTTGTCACACCTGTACATCTCTTTTACAGCTGGCATCTCTTCTTTTCAGCTGGTTCTAAAGCAACCCCAAAATAGTTCTTCTCCAGCATTGCTCCAAAGAACAGTTATTAATGCATTTACTTTAAAAGGTTTACAGCTGGCATGTCAAACAACCTACTAGGTTCATTTTTTGAGCGCATTAAAAATTCTACGACTTTGGTAAAGTATCCTAGGCCTACATGTCAAAGGTGTTCCCAGAGAAGTTAATCTGCGCACTGATATGCCACATACATTCAGCAGATGTAAAAATCAGAAGACTTACAAGGCTTCCACTAAGCAGCCTGAAAACTCTGGAGAACATCTTCAGGGCTATTTGGTCCTGGTTATGACTCTGCAGAAGAGAAGAGGGGACAGTGCTAATCTTAAAGCCTGACCCATGCTGAATTAGTGGTGAATAAGATCTTTCACTGCTGGTTCCAGAAGAGTGGTACTAATCTCTGTTTAAGCACATTGGCCTTACATGAGGTAATCTGAGCCCTGCCATTTATAGACTGTGACACATTTTACAGCATAACTGAGTTCAGAAATATTTAGAGTCATCACACAACTTATTTTATGCCACATATCTGATAATTTTAGGTTCCTAATTGGTTCTTGATTTGAATGCACCCCTATAGGAAAAAGCTTCAACTGATATGGATTTCGAATGGAGTTATGACTCCGATTTATGGTTCTAGAAAAAAAAAAAGACTTGAATTGGGTATAGAACCTTTATACAGCACTTGACCATGTTAGGATCCGTTGTGTCATATCATTCAAAAGATAAAATTCTTTTTTCTCTGTAATGTTTGATCGAAACGTAATTACTTTTTCCCACCTATAAATGCTTTCTGGCTTTTTTCCACAGAGCAGGGAGAAATGATCTAAATTATGTTCAGTTATGTTAATATCACAGCATATTTTTTCCTCCCCCTCTCACTCCATCATTTCTAGGTTAGCAGTGAGCTAACATAAGCAAGTTAAAGACAAAAACATGTTATTACTATACAATCTTTATATTATATTGATGTTCTTTAAACTCACACTAGCACTTCACATTTACAAAAAAGGTCTTTGAAGGAACATACTTTGCAAGCTTCTTGGAAGCAAGAGATGGTTCATCTATGACATCAGTGTCCTAAGGGTGTATTTATATTCTATCATCTTGTGCTCCCTATCAGTTGTTTCATTGATACTGCCAATTTCAGTGATACAGCCAATCACAGAATGACCAGAGAAAAATAGGAAATACGGAATTGAAAATTCTTAGATGACCCATTGGACACTCTTAAAAATAGCATTTTAAATTATCTTTGGATGTGCAGAATTTTTTTTTTTTTAATTTGGTATAGAACTGTTGCATGACAGAGATTCTTTAAACTTCATCCACTTCTTCCACATCTCACAAAAACTGGCATTTTAAAAAGCCATCAGTTGAAAAGTTTTAGTGTTTTTTTCTATGAGAGTGCTTCAAATAACCTCTTTGGCACTGTTTTTTTTTTGTGTTGTCAAGCATTTTACCAGCTGTAGAATGGGAATCTAACACAACATTAAGTTGGCAATAACTTGTGGCAGTGAGTCTATTACTTGCTCATTTGGGCTGATGCAAAGAGTGGGCAATTAGTGTGCAAAGTTCTATTATTAAAAGTTCAACAGTGAGAGGAGAAGTGTGTGACGTTTTAAAGGTTTATTAGCTAAAACTGCCTTACCAGCTTGAAAGAACTTCTAAGTCATTAATATTAAACTATTCAGTCTTTAGACTGCTGTTATTACCTTTTGTGTCCATGCAACTCTGACCAAAGTGACAGGGTGTCTGTTTTTCTGCAGGATTTTTGTGGCAGGGATTGGCTTTTTCAGTCTCTGCTTCTTAATGACCTCTCTGGGGGGCCAGTTCTCAGCCAAGCGGCTTGGGGACTCTCCCTTCACCATACGGACTGAAGGTAAGGGGGCCAGTCTTGTCTGTGGTTGATGTTGCCCAAACTGCCCTTCTCAGTGGACCCCGGCTTTGTCTGAGCTCAGACTGCTAGCAGCTGCATGCATCGGTTATTTCAGTGAAGCTAAGCGAGAGATTGTTTGTGAGCATGTGGGTTTGGAGGGGTTTCAGGTGGGTTTGTTCTTTTTTTTCTCTTGATTTTATGGGGGGCCAGTGCAGTGGGAAATAGCCCTATGTCAGTAAACTAGAGCAAACACACATATGCATGCACGCACAAACATTATGTTTTATTATGTTATAAAAGACAATATGTCTGATGAATAGATTTTTAACAGGATTTATGAGTATATAGCAATTATATTTAGTACATCAGTTTGTTGTCCATTTATACCAGAGGGGGCAACAAAGTGGTAAGGCCTTTTGGAACAGTTTTACAGGAAAAATATACGGAAATTAAAACATACACATAAACATTAATGCCTTTCAATGGACAGCTCAAGGCTACTGCTGCAGAGCTTCAGATTGTGTGTGTTGGGTTGGTAGAACACCTTGTGCTGAGAAATGATAACTATGTTGCTGTCACTACACAAATACTCAATTTTTCTGTCTTTGCATCGTTTTTCCCATATTGTCCTAAAATAAGTAACGTTGCCTTTTTGTTGAAAAGTGTTTTAAAATGTAAAAACACATTGGACATGGTGTAAAGGTTTTCGTTTGTTAAACCCATAAATACTGGTGTGACTAAACTAAAATTAGACTAAAATTACACATTTTCTGATGGTGTTTTCCCCATGTGCCGGCACGCTAGTTTGACACTCCCTCACAAGTCAAGGTGACTGACTGGTGCACATAGTCATCATCCATATAAACTGAGAAGAAAAAAGAAGAATTTTACCAAAGGATCTAATGTCTGGATACAGACAATGACCAATAAATCAATATGTGGTCCTAGCTGTAAATTAAAATAACAAAATGAAAATGTTATGGATCTTTTAGTTTTATAAATAAAAATGTTTCACCCATGTGCACACAAACATAAGTTATGAATATGGTTAACATTTTAGGCATCTTGAGCTGGCCCTTCTTTTCTTACTATTCTCTGTTTCCATAAAGCACACTCCCTTCATGAGTGAATTACAGCTCATAGCCTACAGTGAGAGATATGAGTCAATCTGTGTTCAAGAAAGCCAACTCCCAAGTTGTGGAACTAAGCTGTGGATATAAAATCAATTCTTGCAACAACCACTCTGTGGTTTGAAGAGTTCCAGCAAACGGCGACCTGATGTGTGGAGAATAGGAGTGTGTATAAAGGCGGAAATAAATGCAGTGTTAGGCAGGATCCATCTGCATACTCTCCAAAGCCTGGCTTACAGCTCTAAGTGATAGATAATCTTGGTTTAATAGGGCCCAGTGCTGCAGAGAGAGAGAGAGAGAGAGAGAGAGAGAGAGAGAGAGAGAGAGAGAGAGAGAGAGAGAGAGAGAGAAAGAGAAAGAGAGAAGAGAGAGAGAGAGAGAGAGAGAGAGAGATAGGCTGACTAATTAAGTACTCGTCTTGGGAAAGCAGCTGGCTCTTGCTCATTAAACACTGCCAGCTGCCTGGCCAGAGAAGGACGTGAGAGTTTGAAGACCCATCCCTCCACTCCACTTTTCTCTTTCTCTCTGATTCCCATTTTCCAAGTCATTCTAGAAAAAATGATAAAGCTTAATGTATTAAAACAACAACCTAGGAACACCAAGGTTTCTCTCACATGGTCATAACTGCTGCCCTGTACCAAAGGAACACAACTGTAAACCAAAGACAGAGCAATAAAGTTCACATTAAGCCCTTTTCTTTCCAATGAAACCCTCTTTAAGTAAAAAAGGTTAACGTAGCTTAATGTGCTAAAACAACAACCTAGGGACATCAAACCCCTCTTATACTTCACTGGTCATAAACAGTGTCTCTGGCCAGATAAACCTATAATCTATAAATTAAACACAAAGTTTTACAATAAGTATTTTCCCATAGAAGCACATCATGAAACAGTGTAATGTGGCTTGACATACTACAGTGACCCAAGGACACTGAATTTCTCTCATGTATTTATGGTCATAAACGTTGCGTAGTGTAAAAAAGACCAAAACTGTAATCCAAAGACAAAAGAATATTTTCTACTCTAAACCTCAGATGAACCTGTAACTTAAAATAAAGTGTAATATTTACCATTATGCATTTTTCCAAAATAGCTTAACATGGCCTAATGTACTTTGATACCAACACAGAAAGGTCAGATTTCACTGCATCTTTCATAAAGTAGACAGTATTCATTTACGTATTTATGAGGAGTAAAAAGTGAGAGGAATTTGCTGTTTGTACTTTGTTGCTTTAGTACATTAAGTTAAAATGTTTTTTTAAAATTAGTTTCTGAGGCTTTCAATTGGCACAGTAGTCAGTACTAGCCCTGTTAGGAGATTGCAAGTTTGATCACAGCCATCCGGGGATGGGAGTTCAAGAGAGCACAACTGGCTTTGTTCTCTCTGGGTAGGTAGGATGGCTTCCCCCTTCACTCAGCCAGCACCAGCGTCTGTTAGCTGACATGATGGAATTGTGGGAAAGCTCTTGGAGTGGCTTGGAGGAAGCATGTGCTAGCATTGGCTCTGTTAGTGGTATCTTGTGATTGCTGGAGTCATAGCTAGTGTTTGGAATTGGACTTGAGTGTTGCTTTTTTGGTATTTGGTAGTGTTTTTGACCAGTGAGATGTAAAAGAAACTTGGTGTTCCTAAGTCACTGCCATGTTAAACTTTTTTCACATTAAGGATTTTAAAACGTCCCATTTTCTATTTCCATACAAGACTGCATCTCTGACACTACAGTATTTTGCAACTGTACTCTCTCTATGTCTCTCTCTCTCTCTGCATCAACCAATAAATGAGCAGTCATATCGCATGTATGTGTGTGTTGGGCTTCAGTGTGTTCCACATCTCTAAATGAGCTGTCCTCTGCTCCACTGCTGTGCTGATCTGGTGAGAGCCTGTTGATTCTCTGATCCTCTCCACACATAACAGCTTCTTTTAGCTTTTGTCCACCCACTCCCGCTACATTCGGCCTCATTTAAAACACATTCACTAACGCTAATCCTCCAGCATGAGCTGGGGGTCAGCATTCAGGGTCATAAGTCTTCAGTTAATGGCCATTTTGACAGCATTTGGACCGCAGTGATCTGATTCACTTTTTCTGATGTGAGAGAAGTGTATGTGTTGGTTCTGGTTTTGGATAGAGGATTTGCTCAGTTGAAGGTGTAAGGACACAGACACTAGGTGAGCCCTTTTATTCAGCCCATAATTCAAATCATAGTACTGGATTCATGAAATGATATTCTAACCATATTTTGAGCAAAATTTAAACCAAGTAAAATGATGACTGTATTCAGTTGATGCAAAGGCCACTAATTAGACCAGAGCCAGGAGGCAAGAGGAGTGTGGTATATAGTGTATATGCTGGACTGGGCTGTTGATTGATGCTGGTAGTTTGCATATATAAATCTGCCAGTGAAAGCCAAAACAAACAAAAACAAAAGCAAAGTAACATAAAACAAGCAAAAAATCCAAGAAAAAAAATAAAATGTATTGCATTAAAATGAGATTTGATTTACATTTTGTTTTGACAGGTTCAAGTTTGTTCAAGCTGACCTTTTTTTTGTCAAAAATGATTTTAAATGATGTGACAGATTTTAAAAGATGTGACCGATTGTTTTGTGCAAACCAATTGTATGAGCAAGAACCTTTCATCAAATTCTCCTCATCTGTTTACAAGCACGAATGGGATATTGACTGAAAGTTAAGAATACTTATTTTTTGACAGAATGGCTCTACTTTTTCCACTTAGCTGCCAGTGAGAAAAAATGTACGAATTACACCATGTTTCGATAATAATGATAACTGTAATTTTTATGAGTAAATGCAATTAGCAAATTTCTCTGCTTCTGCTCCTAAATAAAGAACATATTGATCTGGCTGGCAGAATTCCTTCAGAAACTTTTTTAGAAACATCTACCTTGTAGTTCCATCTGCTGGTGCACTCTTCAAGATTGTGGCCCATCAGCTGATACACAATTTGTGTTCATTTTCTGACCACGGAGCCATCAGATTTAGACTTGACTGAATACTTTTGTGTGGCGGATCACTCTCAACCTAGCAGTGAAAAAATGGACAGTGGACAGACCCTTTGAGGCATGTGTTTAAATTTAAAAAGCAACAAAATGATCATAATGTTAAAGACATCAGCTTACCTGCAGAACTACAACAACAAACTATCAAACATGTATTATTATAATTATCCCACCACAAAATATTGTAATCAGAATCAGAATCAGAAAACTTTATTGATCCTGGAGGAAATTGCTTAATAAAGAAATAAAGTTTAAAAACACCAAAATACTAAAATAATATCAGGAGTGCTATTATAAAATAAAATATCACCATAAAAACATGATAGCTCTTTTAAACTGAATTACATGAAGTCTTTTAAACTGAATTACTTTCACAGGGACAGTATGTATTTCTGATTGGTTTATTAAGATGATCTCTATAGCAGCTGATAATAGGCCAGTAATGATTTATCCCCTCTATAGAGACTGCTGATGAGAGGAGTGGTGATTGTCAGTCAACATCCAGAAAATGAGCTTTTCTTCACAGAGAGTAATGGTCTACAAACACTGAATTAAATGTATCATTTGTTTTATTACAATTGTCTTTTAAAGAAAAAGTTCAAATGCAAATCTCAGTTGCAGTAACAGTGTAGGATGTAAGGCAACATTTGTAATGAGCTTTATAATTAGTCTGAAGAGAAATACACAAAAGTAGAAACATGAAAATACATGTGTGGAATATTGTTTTTAATAAAATGGTGTTTATTTTCACTTCATTATTTTAATTAAAATAATATAAATATGCAATATAAATATATGCTTTCTAAAATATAAGAAAGCAAAACAAAGAGATCTAACTACATCTTGGTATATGGTGTTGATCTGGTTGTCTTCTTTGGCCACACTTTTTACAAAAAGGGATCTGTATAGTACCTAAAAGACATTTTTTTAGGGTTCAACAGTAGTCGAACCCTTTTTGGTGCCATTTTTGAAAGTTTTTTAAATAATTATTAAGAGATGGCACCAATACCCGGTAACAGAGTTGAGTCAATACAAGCAGAAAATGATGGACCAGATATCTAAGCAAATTATTCCAGAATGAATCAGATGCAAAGGCATGTCTAGACTATCTGAACACCTGAGGCTCAGTTTGGAATTACTCAGTCATGATCATGGAAACAGAATCTAACTGCTCTGTAAGTACTATTCTAATGTAAGATTTATGATACATAAACTATACACTTTACCCCATAACAGGAGCAAAAATAGGTAATGATGATTATGAAAAAAACTTGTATTAAAATTAAATTAAATTAAGACTTTAGTTAAAGTAAATGTACAAAAGCAAAACCTTTATAAAATGAATATGTTCCTATTTATGTTTCATTTTTTTAAGTTTACTTAGGTATTCATGAACTATAACTTCATATTTCACTAGGATATAAATATGAGGTGCTATAGAGGCCACATTCCTTCACAGTAATGGTTATAAAAAAAATTGCTACACGTCTGAAAGTGTCCATATCCACTTTTAGGAAGTTTAAAACAACTGGAGCTGTAGTGAACCTGAGAATTCATGTATTTTTTATCTCACACACACGGAGGATGATTAGAGATGAAAATTTCTCCAAGGATCACAGCTGAAGATTTGCAGAAGATGGCAACACTTGGGAGTCACCAGGTATAAAAAATTAGACTTCACCTCCATGTCAACAAATTATTTGGAAGGTATACCAAAAGAAAGCTTTTTCTTTCATCCAACCACAAATGTAAGCACTGGGAGTTCATTAGACACTACTGGAACTTGGTCCTTTGGTCAGAAGACACAAAATTAGAGCTTCAACAAACATTCAAGATGGGTTTGGCACAAAAGAAAGATGATCATACAGAAAAGACCTTATCTACACAGTTAAGTATTGTAAAAGATCTGTTGATGTTTTGGGGCTATTTTTTCCTCCAAATACCCCTGGAATCTTGCTAGGATACAGTGGTGCTTGAAATTATGTGAACCATACAAGTCCTAAAAGGACATCAAGAGAACCCAGTTAAAGAAATGAGACAAAAATATTATACTTATACTTTTTTGTTGAGGAAAATGACCCAATACCATTTATCTGTGAGTGGCAAGTGTATGAGGCTCTAAGATTAGCAGTTAATTTGACGGTGAGATTTGAGTTTTTCCGATCACTGGGATGACGATCAGGTGTGAGTGGGTGTCCTTTTTTATTTAAAGAACAGGAATATATCAAAGTCTGATCTTCACAACATGTTTGAAGATGACTTTGTGAGCAAGACATATAATAGTCCACAAGGTTATAAAGGAACCCATGGTATCTTCTAAGCAACTGGAGGCCTCTCTTCATCGTTCACACTGGTGAGCATGGCAGGGTTGCAAGGAGGAAACTCCTGCTTTCCAAAAGTAACATTGCTGCCCATTTACAGTTTGCTAACGACAAGTCAGAACAAGCCAGAAGGCTTCTGGAAAAAATGTTTTGTGGGTGAATGAAACAAAAATAGAACTTTGTTTTTAATGAGAAGTGTTATGTTTGGAGAAAGAAAAACACTGCATTCCAGCATTAACCAAGTCAAAGTCCTGACCTTAATCCAAAGTCCTGACCTGGACAGAGGGACGGGTTATTATTTTCAGGCACCGTTGTATATGACATGGATTCTCTGGCTGCCTCTAGCAAAAAGACCTTGGAGAATCATTTATACATATATACATTTATACATATATACACAGCGGGGAAAGTATTTGCCACATCAGCACTTTTATCAGTAAGGAGATTTCTAAGTGGGCTATTGACACAAAATCTCCACCAGATATTGCCATCAAGCCAAATATTGAATTCATACAAAGAA
>JBBPCZ010123853.1:0-25777 GCA_037974445.1 Brycinus macrolepidotus | reverse complement strand
TATCTATCTATCTATCTATCTATCTATGTATCTATGTATCTATCTATCTGTCTATCTATCTATCTATCTATCTATCTCTCTCTCTCTCTGTCTCTCTCTCATCCCCTACCCTCTCTTTCTCTCACTGTTCTCTGTCTCTGTCCTCTCTCTTTCTTTCTCTCGCTGAGGGCGAGAGAGACGTGTCGTTTAGCAGCAGAAATTGATTGAAAAGTGAAGTATGGGGGGCAACATAGGTAATAAATCTACATATTAGGTGTGTGTACACATTACCCAGCGCACATTACCATTACTTGCGGAGCCTGCGGGAGTTAGCTGTATTGAATTTAGTGTTCCACCAATTGCAGTTCATTACGATCAAATGCCATTTAATTGTGCAGCGTGAGAAAGAGACTGAAGAGAATGGTGGGGGAAAGAGCCCCACATCAAATGAAGTCAAATTTTATGAGTGAGACATTGATTAAGATGCAGGTGATGTTTTCTCTCTCTCTCATATCTCTCATATTCTCTCTCTCTCTCTCTCTCTCTCTCTCTCTCTCTCTCTCTCTCTCTCTCTTATAGCATCACTAACCCTGTGGTCTCTATAGGACTGAACACTGAGAGATGCTGTAAGAGTCAGCAGCAAATGAGCCAAACCACATCTTTTCATTAATTTTATGGATTTTGATGCAAACATTTGTATGTATTTAGGTTGAAAGTCCATGGCATGGTCAAATGACATAGACTTCTATTGAATAGACCTTTCCACCCCGAACAACTGTAGCAGAAGTGATCCGTCATGATTTCTAAAAGTAGCTGTTTTTACCAGTTGGTAATGTCAGCCAGTATTTTTAGCTATAAGCTACATTGGCCTTCTACTGTTCATTCAGATTACGTGGAACAGAATGATATACAGTGGTACCCCGCATAACGAACGCAATCCATTCCAGCTGCGCCTTCGTTATGCAGGGAGTTCGTTGTGCGAAACACAATTTCCTGTAGACTTCTATGGGAAATCGTGTAATCCGTTCCAGGTCGCCGCGAAAAATCGAAAAAATTACTGAAAAATGAATACACAGCTCTGTTAATGGGGGGGGGGAAACTAGTAACACATTCACCAAAGCAGGGAATGATGCTAGAATTTTTTTCTTGGGGCTCACACTTCACAGAAACAAGGAAAAAATTTGCAGTTTCACTCGCGAAAAAGTTGTCCTGCCACGAGAATACCTTCAATTTTAACCACCAGTAAACACATAGACCCCAAAAACACATCAAAACAGAAAAAAAATGACACTAATGGGGAGAAACAACACAACATGATGCGTTATCTTCATCTGAGACACATCCGGCCGGATTAAGCCATTTTTTTTAACGTAAAGCTCGATTTTCACGTGTGACGTGCAGTTCGTTGTGTGAAACGCGTTTGTTCTGTGAGTCACGCGCGGTCTCGGCAGCATTCGTTATGCGGAACGTTCGTTCTGTGAGGCGTTCGTTAATGGTCTGGAGCAGAAGTATGGAAGCTACTAACTGGAAAGAAGACCCTCATTTTGATTTATTGTATTTGTTTCAATGTTCCAGACTTTTCTCATCCTTGCTGCAACAAGACCTTCAGTGCTGGTACTAAGCCTTTTGCATCTATTCAGTTGTAAATCAGACACATTATATCCATGTGTCATGTACAAAACCATAACATGAGGTGCAGTTTATGGGGTGTGCATTTACACAGCCCATAAAATGTAAAATGCAGTTTTCTCCCTCATGCATATACATGGGAAGATCATGGGAGGATCATGCAAAACAGTGAGGGGAGATATTTCATATACGACTGATTTGAGTAGCTCATGGCGCCTGGTTTGTGTTGATTTTGCATTGCATTTTAAAATCAGGTGTGAACTTATATAAGAGGTGTTGTTGAGAATGTTTACCACCAAAATAACACTGTTTTAAACTTTCAGGATTAAATGTGTGAGAAGATGAATATGGCTGGTGCAGCCCAAATATGCAAGCAAATTCTTATTCTAATGTCTTTCCATGGCCATAATGAAATTAAAATGTTTTATTTCCCATTAAAGATATTAAAATGTTTCAATGGGAAATAAAATAATTTATTAACACCGCTGTCTCCTCGGCACTGAACTTTCGCTCTTTGTTTCGTCTCAAGCTTGTTGACAGCTCTATAAAATCACTTTTTTTAACCTTGCACCTTATTAGTGTCCAGGCAAAGCACTTTTTGCATGACAAGCGGCAGTCAAAGTGAACTGTGTTCTGATGCACTGTCAGCACATATTATGGTCACATCAAGGCCCACCTTGTCCTGCGTAGACCTGGCCCTCAGTACAAGTAACTGTAGGATAAGTTCCAACATTTGTGGTATTTTACATTTTTCACATATAAGAAAACAAAAGGACACATAATGCTGTTAATATGGTGATGTAGTCTTTGACCAGAAATTGATTACAATCTTCTTCCTTTCTCATCAGACCCACTAAAAGACACTAATGGAGACAGACAGGAATGGAGAGAGTGGGAGAAGAGGGAGAGAATCAAGCAGAGAGTCTTGAGTGGAGTGAGAAAAAGAGAGCTGGAAAGACTACTTTTCCTTTCCTAGAAAGACGGAAAACTGGGTAGAAGTTTGAAAGAGGACGGCATGAACGTTAGCTTTCTATTGGCAAGCTTTGATCTCAGAAGGAAACTGTGGGATTTTCACACAAACACACACACACACACGCTTTTCCTCCTGTACAAGAAATGGCATAGCAGCATCCTGTTCTGAAGCCACCCATGAGAATACCCAAAAGAGAACAACCCAAACTAAAGCTGCCTTGTTTTTATCTCAATCATCTACATTTTCTCTCCTTCCCTTTGATTGCATGTATATTCCATCACTCTCAACAATATTCACCTCTCCTATTAAAATTTGATTAGATTTTAATACATATTCTTAATAAAATGCCCTCACGTCTGGAACAAAATTCCATGTCATCTGAAGATGTCTCTACCCTGAGATTCAGATCAATGATGAAGTCTCTCAAGTCTATTAAATTCTTGTTATCGAAACTCACCCTTCTTGTGATTAAAAAGATTTGGTGGCCTTATCCAATCATCCTTGAGACTTTGAGCAAATCAACATTAAGTCAAGGGCAATTATGTCTAACGGAGGAGGCTCTTGGGCGCCATACGCTGTGTTCTTGCTATGATTGCTCTGATCTGTTTTGCAAGTTAAACAGGAAATATCATTATTAAGTCTTTAGTTCAATGACATTATCGCCATACCCTTGAAATCCAGCAAAGTAGTCTGGTCCAAACCATGTGTCCTTAATGTCTGAATAATTGCAGAACTGTTATTTTAACAGAGGCTTTTCTTTTATAACCTGAGAAAAGAGGTTGCCATTAAAGTAAATGAAAGGAATCACTGAAGGAATAGGGTTCGTAAACAATGCCTGGCAACCTAATAGTGAAATAAAAGATACTAGCCCTCAGCAGGAGAGAACTGACAGCACTCTTTCAGGACTGCCCTGTTCATCTGAGAGAACAGGAAGGCAATGTCAACAAAGACTAAAACAAACACATAAACCATTCACAGCAGAGCATCTTCACGGAGAGAAAAATGTGAGTTATTTGTGCAGGGCATCTCCACCAAAACGAATCAAAATGAAAGCTATAAAGAATCACATCTCTATCATACAAAAGAACTTACTTGGGACTCTGTTGATGGCTTTGAGAGGTCGCAGTACCCTGACTGTCCTGATGGCTGTTAAATTGATGTTCTGAAGGTCCAGAGAGTATTCCACAACCCTAAAGTGAAAGACAAGGTTACGAGACATGATAAGTGACGCAATCCAGGCTGGTCACAAATTCACTGACAGTAAACTGATGGCATATTCCAGGAGGTGGTGTACCCCAAGGTTCTGTCTTGGGTCTTATACTTTTTGCTTGTGCTCTGTTAACTTTGAAAGCAGTTGAGCAAAGTTTGTATCATTCTTAAAGCATGCATCATGAGCTCCAAGAGATCCAGCTTGACACAAAGAATAAACATGGTTTAGCATAAAGCATTAAAATGCTACTAATTTGTTCTTCTTCAATTCCCATGAGAAGGACATACAAGATAACTTACTACCACATGATAGTATACGTATTGAGGACAGCAGTAAATAATTCACTCAGTCCAAGTACGGTTTTCTCATGAGACAATCAGAAATGTAGAACAATATAATACATCATCCACCACACGTCTTCTTTCAAACATACAATGTGATTCCTAAGACAGCATCTGGATAGAGGCTGCTTGGATTACTGCAGGGCTTATAGAGCCCTGATGTCTTAGTAAATGTGCTGAGAGTAAAAGAAATGCATTAAGTAGGGAACGGATATTAGTCAATTATCTCCTGAGCATATTAATTCCTATTAATATCTTCTGACACATCATACATCATACCCCACTTCTGCCAGCACAGCTGCACATTTCCATACGATACAGCTGCACACATGCACTGATGAGCTTCCCAGCACTCCTTTGAAGACCAGTGTAATGCATATATAATCTACAGCTCAGTTAAGTTTGACCTCCAGCGCTCTGCCAAATATAGTATGAAGCCCCATCCTCTGGAAAAGTGGGCTGATAAAGCTAATAACTTAAAGCTGGTGGATTCGCTCAGAAAAGTGCCAACTCTCGCTCTTTCCGCTGTACCCTGCTACTTCAGGTAAAAGAGGGGGCTCAAAGAAACTGATGTCAGTTCGAACCATAACAAGCCAGATTTCACAGCAATTTCAGGCACACTCCAGTCATCATTAGAAACCATAAGCATCTGGAGAGGAATGTGTATGCGGACCAGGTAAATTTGATCCGCAGACATGGTGTATAACGAGGGTGAAAAGCATGTCAGTCTGCTCCGCCAGACTGGCGTGGGCCTTCTGAAATTGCACATCCTCAAAGACCACTAAGACTACCTGTGTATCATTTTGTATGAGCGTGTGTTAGAGGTGTCACACAGCACCACTTTCTATATGTGCAGTGCTGGAGTAGTTATTTAAAAAAAGGAACCCATTATAAATGATTAATTACTTTTACTTTTAGTTCTCACTACTCATTACTTTTCTTCTAAGTTACTCTGTAAAGCCCACACATCTGCACTAAAAGGAAAGTACCCCTACAGTCATTTCAATACTTCATTAGGAAGATCAGCCAATCACAGCCATGTCACTGTCCCTGCTTTCACTCCGAAGACCCAGCCAGTTCTACTTGATTAAAATGATGAATGGCCTGTTCTGCTTGAAAACCCAGAGACTGATAAGCAGAAACGGTCACTTTGAAATGAAATCTTTATGCAATGCAAAGCTTACAGAGCTGTTTCTGAACAAAAATGAAGTTTGGCTTGTCTAGGGAAAGTTTGGGCCCTCTCATACTCATCATGGGGATCTTTATCCATCAGCATTAAAATATCAAGATTAGATACTTCAACAGATTACTCACAAAGTTTACAACACTTCCTATACTTGTGCTGTGTTGGCCATAATGTCATGTAGACATTTGGGTGGGCAAACACTCAAAACACATATAAGGACAGGCACAGATAATCAATGTAGAAGAAATGAATCTTTTAAAACATGACACCTAATACTGTTCTCATCCTGGAGGTCTACCTTCATTAAAAATATCAGAAAACATTTTTTTCCTTTTATTTTTCGTATTCATCCATACATCCTGAGCAAGAGGTGGCACAGACAAAAACAGCCTTTTTCATTCATCAGAAATATTCCCAGACTCTGCCCTTGCGTAACCAGTTGGAGTTGCAGGCAAACAGACGCCGCTGGACTGCTGTTTCTAATCTGGTCCTCCTCTGAACGGTGTAAATATTTAAGGTGATGCTCAGGCCTTTCTTTGAACTTGGTGGTCTGGAGCTTTTCAGCATAGAACAAACTGCTGGTTTCTCCTCCCACATTGTATTCCTGCAGTAGTTACAGAGATGCTGGGGCTAGAACTAGAGCTGGAGTTTTCTCAGTCACTGTGCAAAGATACGTTTGAAGATATTTTTCTTAATCAGCCAGTTATTGCTGTTTTGTTGAAAACCACTTTTATTTGTAAACATTTTGAAACAATTTGTAAAGAACCACTTATAAAAACAGTGCACAGGGTTGGAATATCAGCTGTCCCTTTTGTGTTTAGCTTCCTTGTGCATTCACAAGGACACCCCATTAAAATATTCAGTTCTTTATTAAGAAATGTTCACATATCGATGTCTAATCTAGTTTTAATTTATCTCTGGAAAAGAACATGATTTAATTGCAGGCAAACAACAAAAATTAACCTCGTTTAAAAATGTGTATTCTAACTGAGGAAAAAGTTAGGACACCCTACCCCCTAATAGCTAGTGGTCCCCCTTTGGCTGAAATAACTGCAGTGAGACGCTTCTTGAAGCCATCTACCAGTCTCTGGCATCGGTCTAAGGAACGTTTGCCCCACTCCTCAATGCAGAATTCTTTCAGCTGTGAGATGTTTGAGGAGTTTCTTGCATGCACAGCGCGTTTCAAGTCACCCCACAGCATCTCAGTGGGATAAAGATCTGGGCTTGGACTCGGTCATTCCAGGACTCTCCATTTCTTAGGTTTCAGCCAGTCCTTGGTGGATTTACTGGTGTGTTTTGGGTCATTGTCATGTTGCAGGGAGAGCAACGTTTCTCTTAAAGAGCAAAGGTTTCCTCCTTGCTCACCTCCCATGCAAGTTAAACTTGTGCAGTCTCTTTCTGATTGTAGAGGCCTGCACTTTCACATCAACAGAAGTAAGAGCCTGCTGTAGGTCCAGTGATGACATTTTAGGGTTTTTGGAGACTTCTTTTAGCATCTTGCAGTCTGCTCTCAGGGTGAACTTGCTTGGACGGCCAGACCTGGGCATGCTGGCAGTTGTTTTGAAAGTCCTCCACTTGTAGACTATTTTCCAGACAGTGGAATGGCTGATTTTAAATTCTTTTGAGATCTTTTTAAATCCCTTACCAGACTCATAAGCTGATACAATCTTCTTTCTGAAGGCCTCAGACAGCTCCTTCAATCTCACCATGGTGTTCACTCTAACTTCAGTCAGGAGTACACCAAACTAAATGTATGAGGTTTAAATAGGGCAAGTCACCTTCAAAATCCTGAGTAACGATGTTCTAATCATGTGTACCTGATTAATACACCTGTGTGTGATTTGAGCCATTTTAAGTGGGAATAAATGTGGGGGTGTCCTGATTTATTCCTCACCAGAAATTGCACTTTTGTAGAATTACATTTTACAGAAGATTTTGAAAACTCTTTTCTTCAGTTTAAATTGTTTAGTTATACTACTTGAATCTCCCAGTATTTTTACAATTGAGATTCAATATCTATATGTCCAAGAATGTTACAAAAACACACAGGCTTTCATAGAGTGTCCTATTTTTTTCACATGACTGTAAATTAGTTTAATTCCTTTATTCCTTTATAAAGTTTCTCTACGGTCTCACATCAAACCTCTCTGGATACTGGAATATGTAGAAATTTTAAAAAATTGACTGATTTTCCCTTTAAAAGGGACAAAAACACAGGGCATTAGTTATTGTTTGATTAAGATGGGGTAATATGTAAAAAAGGATCATTTAAATAAATCAATCAAGTCCCTTCTCATCACATACATTATTTATGCCTAGACACAACTGCTGCCTTTACTGCAAATGTAATACAATGAATTTTTTACAGCAATTGCAATGCAAAATAAAGCAAACACTTCAACTTCTAAAGAGAAGATAAGACAAATAACCTTTCTATTCCTGCAAAAAAAATCAATAATTTTTGCAGTTGCAGCCTCTTAGGACAGAAGCTTTGACGTTCTGAGGCAGGGGTATTATTCGCTGTCTGAGATGAATGGTAGTGTTACATAAATCAGATGATTTTCCCTCTATTTTAAATATAAATATCCGGATTTAAAAAAGCACTGTAACATTCCTTTACATTACATTCAGTCTGTAGCAGTCAGGGAAATGCAGCCAGTGGCGCCAGCACACACTCACCGTTGGCCGCTATCCACATGTGTTGCAGGGTGAGTGGAGCACAAGGATTTACAGCATTGAGACCACAGAACTGAATAATATCAGTAATATTTTAAGCTATTGCTCATTTAAATAACAATAACATTACTAATTATAAATTAAATGCATTTATCTCCTTTCTGGTACCCAAGGTGACTTTACTTAAGCCCCATAAACAGCAGCAACAATAACTACGACATACTCCTCTTAATACAAAAGCATAAACAAGGACAATCTCAACAGGAGAAAAGATTTATTTAGTCAGTACACTTCATTTGCACTGTCTGTCTTCTGCACAGGCCTAGTGAGTGACTCTTTTACTGTTCTATCTGGCACACTGTTTGTTTTTAGTCTGGGTGTAGCATCGACCTGCAGTAAAACGAAGACCTTATGCATTATTAACACCTGAACACTCACAGGGCTACAGCCAATACATACGCACTGCAGACAATTACGCATTGCAGACAATTCACCCTCAAACTCAACTCCAAAACCAAGCACCACTGACGAATCTTCCAGTACAGAGTAGCGAGGACAGGAACGAGTCACACGAGTCATGTTTGAGTCCTGTGCATTTGGCTGTCAACAAAGTATGAGAACATTTCTGATATTATTTATAGCAAGGTCATATGAGCTTTGAAACTTCAGATCAAACCAAAGAAACTGTGCCATGTTGCTAAAATGGTTAAAACACCACTGAAGTGGTTGGTTGGTGCATTCAACATTCAACTGAAATGGTTTTATTCAGATTAAAAGGAATACCTTGAATGAAACAAAGTCAGAATTTAGTTAATAAAGGCAATATTTTGCATAAATTGCAAATGGCAAAAATATTTTAAACTGACTGTGAGCATCACTATTATCACTTGGCTTAAAACTGTTTGACTATGCCTATAATTTGGTGTTCATGACCAATATGGATAATCACTGGGGTTTGGGTCCAAGTACAGCCTCGAGTCTTTGGGATGTGTGTCGAGTTTCTGACGTGTGAGTACAAATTGAGTCTCAAGTCTCTAGAGTGTGAGTCAGAGTTGAGTCTCAAGTCTCTGGGGTGTAATTTCAAGTCTAGTCTCAAGTCTCTGGGTGTGTGTCTGAGTCTGAATTGAATCTTAGATCTCTTGCAGGTGAGTCTGAGGTGAATCTCGAGTGTCTGGGGTGTGAATCTGAGTCAAGTCTCTGACAGGTGAGACTGAGTTCAATCTTGAGTCTCTGGCAGGTGAGTATGAGTCAAGTCTCAAATCTCTGGGGTGTGAATCTGTGCTGAGTCGCAAATCTCTGGGATGTGAATCTGAGTCGAGCCTTGAGTTTCTGGAGTGTTAATCTGCATTGAGTCTTGACTGTCTGAAAAGTGAATTCAAGTCAAGTCTCAAGTCTCTGGATTTGAGTTTGACTTTTGAGTATCTGGAGTGTTAGCCTGGTTTAATCTGGAATCTTTGGACTGAGGATCTGAGTCTCTGGCGTGTGAGTCGTGATGCGAATCTGAGTCTCTGGAGGGTGAATCTGAGTCAAGTCTTAACTGTCAGGAGTGTGAGTTTAAGTTGAGTCTCAAGTCTTTGGGTTGGATTTTGACTTTCATGAATTAGTCTGAATTGAATCTTGAGTCTTTGGTGTGTGATTGTAATTCTCAAGCCATTAAAATTCTCTACTAAAGACCTGTGACTCGACTTGCACTTCAGTTTTTGATAGGTTTTTAGGAGAGGTTAACTTTTGTACAATGCAATGCTGACAGTTAATAATGACTAAACTAAAATTCTGAAGTCTTGGAGTTTAGTTTAGTTTTCATCTACAGACTTTAAATTGTATGAAAGTAAACCTCTGCTAAACATGTAAGGTTGGAAAAGGCTTCAAATAACAAGCCTTTCATTACAGAAAACCATTCAGTCTGTAGAACATAATGGAAACATTAGATGTAATAAATGTATTGTAAAAAGGAAAGAGCCAAAACATCTGGAAACAGCTGCTGTAGTTTGTATAGCAAGTATACTAGCCAGTTTGCATCATACCCAATCCAGCTGTTTTAGTAATTTGGAAAGAAATGTGTCCTGTAACTTACTAAACTTCAGCTAAATTAGTTAATGTGCTAGATATCATGTTTGCTGTCCAAACTACACGCTTCTTTTCTTTAAACAGCAAATTTACTGCATGTAGTGCTTTGTTCTGTTCTTCAGTCTGAGGGATTCATGAGAAGAAAGGCTCATTATTTGAAGTTGTACTTAACCTGGTGCCGCTGTGAGCTGCTGTAATGACTATGCATGACCGTAACGGAACTGACAGGCAAAATCACCCCCCATGACGTTGATAATAAAGGGGTTTATTCATATACATCATTATAGCTGGTGATCCTGTTTCAATCAGTTTTGGGTTTTTTTCTCATACTGAATTTTTCTTTAGTCTGCAAATCAGTCAGTATGCAACTGCTGAAGTTGCATGAACGTTTTGAGGTGGAGTGCCTCGCTAGTACCCAAGCTGGAGCACTCAACCAGATCACCATTCATTTTGAATGCAACATTTAATCTCATGGGCATATACTGTGTCCAGAGCATCTCAGACTACCATCCATTTGCGCCTGGATAGGTTGTGTGTGAGACAGGCACGTAAGGCCTCTCTGTTTATTTTTTGCTGAACATATTTAGATGTATGCATAAACATACACACCGACGTCAAGCCTGATATCAATTAAATTTCTCCATCTGTTCCAGCCTTCGCTCTTAAGCACATCCTGCCAGCTCGCACAGCGAGGCTCAAACATGCCAGTGGAAAACGCTGCTTCAGGGAAGACATCTACTGTACAACACCACCCACACACACACACGCATATACTGACGCAGGCGCACGCATACATAACGCATCTGCACATAAAACACATGTACACACACATCTTGTTTGCTCTTTCTGGCCTTCTTTGTTGAATCACAGGTTTGTGTATTTGAAGTGGCATAAAATGCCTGATTATAAATTGTCTCATTAGTAGACCTCAGATGTATCAATATGCTGGAGTGTTTGGTGGGGTAATTAGCAGCTAGCTTCCAGGCAGCCTTGGACACACTTTCTTCATTTACCAACACCCAACACTCACCTCACCCCCACTTTCTTAAGAAAATTGGAAAAATCTACTTGAGGGAACCTGCACCACTTATCCATACAGAGCATTTCCAGTTCTGTGATATTTTTTGAGACTACCATTTTGTTACACACCACAGGACATGAGATGAGATGACCTTTGCAAAACTTTGGGTCCCATCAGCCTTTTCTGTGTTGATTTTGCTGGGTGCTTGGGGGTCATTGTCTTGCTGAACAGTCCACCCATGGCCATGTTCCTGCCTTCTGGCAAAGGCAGACAGATTTTGGACTAAAATCTCTTGGTGTTTAGTGGAATTCATTATGCCACTGAGTCCCTGGACCACAGTCCCAAAGCAGAATTTTGGTTAGGTGACCTTGTCCCAACACAAGCATTCAACTACAGCTAGATAATTGCTATGAAAAAAGACCTTTGCAAATGTAGCTTAGGATTTTCACAATGTAGGTAATTATATTCTTTCTGTAAAAAACAAGTCAAACGTTTAGAAGTGTAGAAGTGCAATTACTCTCATCATTACTCGCAGTGTTACTGCATGTAACGCCATTACTAACTGTAATTACTACATTATAATATAATATAATATAATATAATATAATATAATATATGGTTCTTCTGAGACTTCACGCAAAGAACCCTTTCTGATCTTTATGTTTAGGGGCATAAAGGTGTGAAAAAGTTTATGTTTTTGTTGCACTGTATATCTCTTATCCTCTCAGAAAATAAGTTTAGGAATTTTATGCTTTTTTTCCCCTTTTAATTTCTTCATCAGACCAAACAGACCAAAGTGTGAAAAGTGTCTTGGATCATGGTTCACTCTGCTTGCAGTATTAAAACACTTTTTATTGATGGTTTGGACTTTTGGACTCATTACAAGAAGTTGAGCCAGGCTATCATCCACCATTAAACAGCAGAAAAAGAAGAACCGGAAGAGAATGCTGTTTTGTTTTGGACCAAACTGAAAAGTCTGAATTCTGGGCCAAACAAAATAAGTCTGAAAGCACCTTAAGAGTGTATGGCATCTACAGTGGGCACATAAATGCTTGCTTTATAGAAGAGGGTGTTAGAGTGTTGATTGAGATGTGTACATTGATGTGTACATTGTCTTACTAAGGGCGTTCATTACTACAAGGCAGACACATCGGTTGGAGTGATGACTGCATTGTTGTGCTATTGCCTGGTCTTATAATGCTGAAGAACATGGCACATTTGGAAGTTCTACCAAGCTGGCCTACAGACAGATGAGATGATGAGCTGAGAACTGGTAGACTGATCCAATACATGCCACCAACTTGAACCAAAAAGGAAGACAGTGTAAAGGCGTGTGGATTAACTCTTTCTCTTTTTCTGCCTGCATACCAGGATCTGCCCAGTTTACCTTCAGAATGAGACTGATTTGATAAATGAAAGATTGATTTGCTGTCATACCATACAGCAACATCAGACAATATATGAAGACTGTATAGGAGGAAGATTAAAGACTAGAATAGAAAGGTGCGTACTGAGTGAGAGAAAGAGTGAGTGAACACACAATAGAAAGGAAGACAGTGAGAGGAAGAGAGATATCCTTTGAAGGGGAGTTGTAAGCCAGGTCTGGAGTCGAAGATAGCATGTTCTTATTCTAGGCGAGAGGATTATCTAACCTGTGTGCCTGTGTGTGTGTTTTATTTGTGTGTGTGTGTGTGTGTGTGTACTGTAAATCTGCGCATTGCAAGTAAGCTATCTTAAGACAAGAATTCATCATCATTGACCTGAGGAAGTGTATAGCACTATTCCAGAGCTGAGCTCCATTTGGAAAGCTTTGGCAAATGCAGTTGCCTTCTCAACATGTGGGCTTTCTACAAAAGGGTAACAAATCAAGATGGTTCCCTAAAACATCTTTTTATGGACAGTTCATCAGAGAATGAGTTTTGTAACGGAGATGCCTGAATGTGAATAACCTATTTAGAGCTTAAATTACCTCCACACAAAGTAAAGTTTCTAGGAAGAACCCATAAACTGGTATAGAACCATTCCATTGTATGAAGTTCCTTTAAAAGTTCAACAGGTTCTTTTGTCATTGACAAAGAACTATGTTTAAAAAGACTGATGAGGAAACTTAGAATGTAAAGGTTCTAGGAATAGGCCTACAATTTATATGGAACATTTAGATTACATAACAGTCTATAAAATCTGTAAAGGTTTATTTTTTTTAAAACACGGTTCTTTGAGCAATAGCATAGCAGAACTGATTGAACCAGTATTTGAAAAAGAGATGTTTGTGTATGAAGAACCCTTTCAGAGTTTAAGGAAAGATCAGGCATTGATGGAAAGGTTTTAGGAAGAACCATTAAAATAGTTTGGAATTTTACATTAAATGAAAACTTTCAAAAGTTCTTCACATTCACATAAGTGGTTCTGCTATGGTTAAGGGTGTACACAGTGCGACAAGTTAGAAACAAGGTCAAATTTCTTGATTACACAACTAAAAAAAAAAACACTCCTAACAATTTTTCACAAATAGACAAAATAAACATCACTGAGAAAGAAAAAACTGTGTGTGCTACAATTTACAACTTCTCATTAGATTGAATGAATGGCTTTCATGAATATGTGCCACGGCAAGTACCTGAACTGTCACTACTGGTGCAGCAAGCAGTTTATTTACTACTTGATGTTGGGGAACTTCTAAATGTTTCATATACCATATTTCTGTCCTGTACCGCTTTATTACTTGCCTCACCACTGAACCACTTTCCTTCAGCTATGCCCTCCTTCAATGATATATGAATGTACAGCTTCTCTCTACTGGTCCACATTTTCCTCCTCCACTCTACGTACTTGCTTTCTCAGTTCCCCAGACAACTGTTATCTGAATTGTCTCAAAACAAGGAAATTGCCACTGTCCGTGATGCACATGAGCACAGCACCTTCTTCCTTTCCTGCAGTGCAGTTAATTCAGTGCATGACAGCACATTGCTGCTGGCCTGGCACACCCATCATTCAAACTTATCTATTCATACTGGCTAAGGCTTCTACTATTTTCCCACTTACGCGAGATGCCCTGACATGAAGGCCTGCCTCATGATGCTGTTCAATTCTGCACTATTCAGTGGCTGCTCAGTGGGATGTTCATTCAAATTAAGAACAGTAAACTCCATTCATAATCACTTAAAATCTAAATCTAAAAGAGGCTGGGAGGGCTTGATTTCATATTATTGATTGTAATCTCAGGACAAATTAGGCTGTTATCAAGGAAACTATGTATCTTAATGCAGCATAAGCTTGTTTTTTAGTAACAGCAGTTATTAACACAGATTTTCAAGATTTTAAATAAAATTTTAAAAAATGCATTGCTTCACATTTTAACTAAAAACAATAAAACTATTTCAAAAAATGAATTAAATTACGAATGTAAAGAATCATGCATTTGATCAACTTTCTTGGAAGTCTCTATTGTCTATGTGTACAGGTTTGTGACAGTTTTTCGTTGTGTGTTTAGTTTATATTCTTTCTGGTGGTGTGTCCATCTAGCTGTAAAGAGCCATATCACACCAAAAATCACACAGACTTTTCCCAACTATCTCCACCCTCTTCATTTATTGCCCTCAAAAAAGGGTCTTAACCTGCTTGCATCTGCTGGATGGCGTATTGACTGGCTACCAAGTGATGACAAAAACAATACTGTCCATGCAGCAAATATGGCTTTTACAACCTTTAGTATGTAACTGTTCCCAAACACTTACTTTCATGGGCATCAAGCAGATCTTACCAATCCGATTGCCTTTTTTCTGACTCACCTAATGAGATAATTGATGTTGTTTGGCAGCTGGATGTTTGGCTGAAGAGAGAAAAGGTGAAATGGAGATCTGGCTCAGTTTGACAGGTTTGGATGTTCCCTATGTTTAGTCTCTCAGTTTAAATTGATTCGCCTTGAAGCTTCATTTGACAAGACCTCTGAGCATACAATACCAAGCTGTAATTGCTTGTCTTCAGTTCAAATACACATGAAGCCTAGCGCTAGGAACTCACTGCTATGTTTATATTGCTTCAGGTTATGCTTGACTTTCTAGTTTTCTTCACTCTGAGTCACAATGTCTACTTCCCTTAGTCTTGGGATCCTTCCTTTTGAAAGACCATTTTTAATCATTTACCCAAAACTGTAATTCCATATGAACAAAAATATATTTATACTGTTTACATTTGTGTACATTTGTCAAATGATTCTATTATTCTATTCTTTATTCTATTTTCTAGTTATTGCAAGCAATTCTATTATAAGCAAATCCAGGTTACATTTCACTGCACTTTGTACATGTAAAACTGTGTATGTGACAAATAAACATCTTGAATCTTTGAATCTTTGAAAAGGAAAATGTTTCATACTGCCTTCCGGTGAACACAACTAGCAAGACTTTTGGAAGACCCATTAACCTTTTTTATTTTTTACCTATTTCTTTTTACCTATTTATTTTTGTAAATAATACAACAAAAATGGTCATTTAAAATTGCATTTGGTTAAATGTACGTATTGGAACAATCTGAGGTTAAAACTTTAGAATTGAGGTTAAATTCGAAATTAAAATTGAGATTTATTGAGATTTATTGAATTGGTGTAGAAAGAGTAAAAGACAGTTACCCACGGACTTTCTTCTCTGACTGTGAAATCAAATGATGTTTTAGCCATTGCACAGTAATTCAGGCTTAGTTTTTGGGTTCTGATAGAAATTTCTTAGCTTTTTGACCCATTATCAGATAAGCCTAGGGCACCCCATAAAAAGCAATGTCATCCTTCAAAGGTTTATTTGTGCATAATCTCCCCAGTCATCTCAGCTTCTTCCAGCTGAAAAAAACAATCTGGCAGACCACCAACATCCGCTAAAGTGACTGAGCAATACTTTTAATGATAAGGATAAACAGTCCAAGAGCACTATCCATGATGTTGATGTATTAAAGATGACCCTACAGGGAAGAATATGTCCAATGTTAGAGGCTTTATTACTGCAGGATATAAATGAATGAAAAGACATAGAGACTTGATTAAAAACAGGTAAAACAAAGAAAAAATGATAGAATTCATGGACAGTATGAAGCCATGAACAAATGGTGATTATACTGTACCAGACTGAAAAGTATGGAGAAAAAAAGGAAACTTATGACCCAAATGAGATGCCCATGATCCATACCATATTACCTCATCTGTGTGTATGTCCACCTAAGTAACAGACTTGTACATGTTTATTGATGATGTGATCACTGATGGCAGCAGAATGAACTCTGAAGAGAATAGAAGCATCTTAAATGCTCAGACCCACCAAATGTGCTTCATCTTGTTGAAAGACAAGAACTAAAGCAATTAACAAAAATTTGAATGTTCTTGATAGATCAAATCAATTTCCCACTCTAAACCCTACCTGTCATATATGTCATAGAAGACAAGCAAGATGGAAATAGAAATATTTCTATTAACTTGATGAGAGACAGCTTGTCCACCTGGTGTTAATGAACTTTGGTCTGCCTTTATTGCTACTTTAATTTTTCCTCTATTAGTATCTGGCTGTGGCTGGATTCTGGTTGAATTTTGTTCAGACAGGGTTTTTCAGGCTACACTTTGATTCAGACAGAATGTTGTTGGGGTACATTTGGGTTTGGGCAGAATTTTGTCAAGTTATAGTCATTTTCATATTGAACTTTGTCAAAATATATTTGGACTCAGATCAAATGTTATTGGGCTACAGGTGGGCACAGACAGAAGTTTGGTCGGGTACAATTAGGTTTAGACAAAATTTTGGTGGACTACAGTCTGGTTCAAACAGAACTTTAGAGGGCTACAGTGAAGTTCAGATAGAATTCTGACGGGCTATAATAGAATTTAGATAGAAATTTGGTGGGCTGCATTCAGGTTTAAAGCAGAATTATGCCAGGCTGTGGTCAGGTTTGGGCAGAATATTCTCAGGCTATGGCTGGGTTCAGACAGAGGTTGGGCTAAATTTGAGTTTGGATTCAAAAAGAGAAATATATTCAAGTCAAAGCTGCCGTTCTGCACATTCACTTTAAAGTAATTTCCTATCAAATCCATTGCAACACACAAATAAATACTGTGTCAAATGGATTTAAATATAGCTTTATTTGCGTGAATGTGTGTCCGATATCACTTTCATGCATGGCAAATAAAGTTAGAGGATTTAGACATTCTCCTCCAGTCAGGATTTCTGCGCAAATTTCCAACTGAGCTGTCATACATGACATTTGATCAAAAGGAGACAGAGCTATAGTTTGAGCGTGTGTGAAGTGTGTGTGTGTGTGTGAGTCTGTGTGTGTGTGTGTGTGTGTGTGTGAGAGAGAGAGAGAGAGAGAGGCTGATAGTCCTGCTGTCAGTGTGAAGTGTTCCATGCATACATAACGACCTTCAGCCAGCACCAGGAGGTCAAAAACAAAGACAGCTGAAGAGAGAAGGGGAAAGATAGAGAAACATTCATTCAGTACAGAAGGAGAGAGAGACAGGCAAGGTGAAATAGAAAGAAAATAAGAAAGTGTGAAAATACGTTTCACATACTCGATTGGGGGACAGTTGGCAGGAGTTATTTACTGACTAACACTGCTTTAAATTCAGCCACGGTTTTAAAAGCCCTGTCTCTGGACACTCACTATCACCGAGGACAGCCGGAGGAAGACTGGACACACACACACACACACACACACACACACACACACACACAAACACACACTCCAAGGCCATCTCCTGGGCACTCAGAAAGTCTGCTGAGACATTTCCACCATCTGGCCACTCTGCTGCCGTCAGTGCTGGGGCAATAAATGTCATGACCCCATCCATATCCACTAGAGATACTGTATGTGGACTCACTGTACTAACAGCTTCCACGTGTGCACTCATACATTTACAAGCTGTGGTCGAAATGGGTCCCTCTTTGCGATTTAGGGCACCGTTACATAAGTCTGCCACTTTTTTCATGTCCAAATCATGAAAAAGAAGAATTCGAGCAATAAGGAATAAATAACATAAAGGGGGCATTTGACTGACGCTCTTATCCAGAGTGACTCACAATCATTAGTTACAGGGACAGTCCCCCTGGAGCAACTGAGGGTTAAGTGTCTTGATCAAGGACACAGTGGTAGAAAGTGGGGGTTCGAACCGGCGACTTTGTGGTCATTGGGTTTACTTGCAAGTATCTCACCCACTAGGCTACTACCACCTTTGGTTGTGTGATTACACGACCAAAAAAGCACACTCTTAATGATTTTTCACAAATATACAAAATAAATATCACCAAGATAAAACTGATGTGCGCTACAGTTTACAGTTTCCTTTTAGCATTAATGTAACTTCCAAGATAATAGAGTGACATTGTCCTATTACTGATATCGAATCAGAACCATCAGTTTGCTTAAGGTTGGAATTTCAGTGTCAGTACTGTGTTTGGGGACCTGCGTTTGACAATTGACTTGTTTCTCCACCTTTGACTTTATGACTGCTGGTATAAATCCTGCACCCCCCACAACTCTGGTTAAGCATACATGAGTTGGATAATGAATAAATGAAAGACTGAATGAATGTTGTGTTGAACCAATCCAATGAAAAAATCTGTGAAAAAAACTAATCAGTGAAACTATAATTGACAATCAACATCTCATAACATTGATCACAGCGATGCTGAATATATGCTGATTTATAGCTGACTGTGGGAAATTTGCTATTTCCTAACACTGACGATGACAACTGAATGCATGCTGGTTTAAAGCTGACCATGAGGTTATGTGATGGACATAGCAACGCAACGCATCCTCCTAACAGTGTCCATAAAAGTTAAGCCATTATTGTTAATTTTAAATAATTAAATGAAAATGTTAGATGATTAATGTTCTAAAAATACTTCCCAACCTGTTTGCTGTTGCATATTTTTAACAGAGGGGTCTCCAAACCCACAAACGTACAGAGAGCCTGAGTTAACATTCATTATTCTACCTGGGCATGTCATCAGTCCAGCACAGGGCAGCCACACACACAGTCATGTGCACACTCACACCGAGGGGCAATGTAGCTTCTCCAGTTCACCTGATGTGCCTGTTTTTAGACTGTGGGAAGAAACTGGACATCCCAACAGAAACCCATACAGAACCTGGGAGAACATGCAAACTCTACACTGAAAGGCTGGGAATCAAACAATGCTACTCACTGCACCATCATGCCTCTCCCTGCTTTATTATAAAACAGATATTTACTAATACTTTGAATATATTTTATCAGAGGTGGAAAATACTTAAGTAACTGTAAAGCTGGATTGACACTGTTGCAGCAAGAAGGGTGTGAAAACATCTTGGCTATTTACTTTCAGTGGAGCTGGCGCTTGCTGCCCTGCCTGGAGCTACGTGGCGTGCAGTCATGATGCGCAGTGGCTAAGGCTGACCTTTACTGAGCCATGCTGAAGGCAAAATGTGCCACCAATGATAGAAAGTAAATTTTTTTAATCTTCTAGTCATAGAATATCAACAATGTTTTTTTAACCATAAAATATTAAAGAGAACAAAACACAGAGCATCAGCACTGCTCATTAGTTGCAACCACAAATTGCCGCATCACACACCACAATAAAGAGAAAACCTTTAATAAAATGGAAATGTGTGGATGTAGGACTTCGGTTAGATGTTCCTTCAAGTTCAGCAAAATAAACAGCTTTTTAAGTTTAACATGTTATTTTAAAAACGCTCATTTATTTAAAACAGATAAATTTTTTTTTTTAAATCCCAGTTATCCTTTAACTTTTGGCAGGTATAATGCAGTGGATTAAAGGTGCACCAATACCCAAAAAGTTTTTCCATTTTTCAACACGTTAGAACTCTCCAGAGTTTCTTGAAGCCGCTTGTTTGTAATTAAACCTTCAGGATTGATTTCCTCGAGTGAAAAATGAACATCTGGCACAAAACTGAACTTCATCCATTAATGGCCTGAGGCCTGGCTAACAGGCACTGCTTGGTGAAGCTTATGTCAATACTGCTGAATATACAGCGAAAGCTGCTGTTTATGGCAGATAGGCGATATGGCTGCAGTCCAGGATTAGAGAGTGTGTTCTGCACATCGCTCCATTATGTAGCTCGAGCTCCATGCCGTTCATTTGCATCTGCGCTCCTATCCTTCCCGGGCCAGTGTAGTATTCTGGGACGCCCACCAAGAGCAACTCTGAACCATTGTCCCTCAGACAGCCTGCTGTTGACACACCACAAAGAAACACATGCCTGACAGAAGTCACACTCCATTCCAGCTGTCGTGACATCTGGGGACAGTGCAGTCTGACTCTGGAACTGCATAAAGGGAACTCTGACTGGTTGTTGGGGGAAACTCTCTGGAACTTTATGTCTGAGTTTTGTTTGTCGCTGATCTTTTTTTGTCTCATTCTTTCAAGTTGCACTTATTTATATCATTATACTACAGCCACAGGTAGGAGAATCTCCTTAGAGGTCCAGTGATGGAACCAAGAGAGGTCAGAAGAGGTCAGAAGACTTTTACATTTTTTTCAGAATTTATAATCAAAAAGAAAAAAGAGAAAAGAAAAAAAAAACAGAAATCACGTGTAATCTTAGTAATTATTATTTCATCCAAGACAGTGTATTATGAACTCCTATAAATTAGATACCTGAAGAATTTTTTAGATATTTTTGAATATTTCAAAGATTTCAAAAATTCAAATCTTGACAAGAAATCAACAAGAGAGATATTAAATGATAAACAAATTATATGGTAATTTCTTCTCAAAGTATGACTACTACTTGGTATTTCCAAGCTCTAACAATGAAAAGCCAAAGAAACCATACATTTAAATGGAAATTCCTATGCAAAAATTCAGACTTAACATTAGCGACATGACAGTGCAATGTCAATGCACCACTTCTCTAATTTAAAAGACATGGTAATATTTGCTTCAAATCAGTAAATATGTAAAAAGTCACTATTTTAGGAAGATAAACATCTCATGTGTTGGTTCCAAATATGAACCAGCACGTGTCACGTGTGTGTGTGACACCGACGCCTCTCTTCCAGATGCACTCAACTTCTTCTACGCCAGGTTTGAGGCCCAGAACATCAACCCAGCGCGGAAGACCACCCCCCTGCCAGACAACCAAGTGCTGTCCCTGTCTACAGCCAGCGTGAGAAAGACTCTCGTCAGGGTTAACCCACGCAAAGCTGCTAGACCGGACAATGTACCCAGCTGTGTGCTCAAAGCCTGCACTGACCAACTGACTGATGTTCTAGCGGACATTTTCAACACCTCCCTCAGCCAAGCTATCGTCCCACAGTCCTTCAAGGCCACCACCATCAGAGCTGTTCCAAAGAAGGCCACAGTTTCAGAGGTCAACGACTACTGCCCGGTAGCCCTTACCCCAATCATCATGAAGTGCTTTGAGCGGCTAGTCCTGAGCCACATCAAGAATCAGCTCCCTCCCATACTGGACCCACTGCAGTTCACGTACCGCACAAACTGGTCAACGGATGACGCGATCTCACTTGCTCTCCACCTGGCCCTGTCACACCTGGAACAGCGCCACTCCCACATGAGAATGCTGTTCATTGACTCGGCATTCAACACCATCCTCCCCCAGCAGCTGATCAGTAAGCTGGACCTGCTCGGACTGAACACCTTCAACTGGATCCTAGACTTCCTTACTGGAAGACCACAGACCAGCTCAACCACCATCACACTGAGCACAGGCACCCCCCCAGGGATGTGTACTGAGTCCGCTACTCTTCACGCTGCTGACCACAACTGCACCTCCAGCTCCAGCACGAACCATATCATCAAGCTGGCCACCTTCCACTCAGCATCGAACAGCGCCACTCCCACTCTCGCCACAGTGGAGAGAGTGAGGAGCACCAAATTCCTTGGTGTTCACATTACAGAGGACCTCTCCTGGACCAACAACACTGTGTCCCTGACCAAAAGAGCCCAGCAGTACCTGCACTTTCTGAGAAGACTGAAGAAGGTGCACCTCCCCAAACTCATTCTCATCACCTTCTACAGAGGCACCATCGAGAGCGTCCTGACCAGTTGTATCACAGTCTGGTATGGAAACTGACACACCTCCGACCGCAGAGCCCTTCAGAGGATTGTGCGGACCGCTGAGCGCATCATCGGCAGCCCTCCACCAGGCCTGCAGGACATTTACACTTCTCGCTGCTTACATAAGGCCACCAGAATCGTGGAGGACCCCCACCACCCCTGCCGCGAACTGTTTACCCCTCTCCCATCTGGTAAACAATTCTGCAGCATCGGGAGCAGGTCTGCTAGACTGTCCAATAGCTTCTTCCCCCAAGCAGTCTGGCTCCTGAACACTATCCTGCCCCCTCCCACACAGAATTGTCTGCTCCACACCCTACTCTGCACTTCATAACTTTCTCACGGCTGCTATAAGAGTGAATGTTTACATTTTAAATTTAAGTCTACTTGAACACTACCCACACACTGCAATACTTGCAAAAAATGCTACATTTGCACAATAGTTACTTGATAACTTGTTTACATCGAAGGTACTCTCTTCAGTACATTTGCACTGTTTTCTTCTCTTTCTGTTGTCTTAGTCTAGTGTATTATAACTACTGTATACTTTATATAACATTATAGTGTAGCTAAAATTATATCTTTTTAAGTTGCAGTTATAATTATATAATTAAGATATATATTTTTAAATTACTGCTAAACTGTAAAACTGTAAAACAGTATAAACATATATATATATATTTTTTTACTATAATTCTGTATACAATACAGTAGTGTTATTGTCTCCCCCTTTGTGTCCCCCCCCATAGTATTTTATATTTTATATTTTATTTTTTAGTTTAAGTATTTGTATATTCAGAGATATATTTACATATATAGGTTTAACTAAACTTCATTCCCTCCTTTTTTACCCTCATTGTTGACCTGTCTGAGTGCTGCTGTCATGTTGTGCTATATGTTGCACCTATGGTCCAGGAGGATGATATTTCGTCTCACTGTGGACTTTATGTATATGGCTGGGATGACAATAAAGCTCTACTTGACTTGACTTGATGATGTTTGTTGCCTAATTTTAAACTCCGGCTCGCTGTCTGGCTCCTTGAAGCAGTTTGGACTTTACTCACCCCGCCATTACGATAAAAAAATCCAGCCTGTTCCAAGTGTCACCAAGGTAACAGCGCCGCCCGAAGATGCCGAGGGCTACCATCTTCACCACCATCTCCACGGCAAAGAAGATATAAATCATTGCATCAAATGCCTGCAAAGAAAAGGAAAGTTCTTAAAAGAGGTAATTTGCACATAATCACAGACATGTAATGAAAAAAGATGACTTTAGAGCAGAAAGAAGAAAAGTTTTTAATGTTACAGGATTTTATAGTCATGTTTAAAAAAATATATTTATTCATGAGGTTTTAATGACAGTGACAATATATATTATATATAATATAAGCTATTTTGGATCATTTCTACTGGCCCATTTGTCAATATACAAGTAGGTTCTCCATCATAAGCAAATGGTTCTTTGAGTTGTCACAGTTCTGTATGCATCCACTGAAGTCACTTTTTTAAGGCCATAGAGCAACAATGAGTTCATTTTAAAAAGCAAACTGAGTAAGACTGGGCACATTCAATAAAAGTCTTTTTCACACTTTTTTTTTCCTCGTTTCAATTCTTTCAGTAAACAGCAGCATATGGAAATGGGGGAGGGGAGTTATAATTTGAAGCGCAATCACAGATAAGCTCACGTTTAAACATGCATCTAATCAAACATTTAATTAAACACAACAGACGGATCAAGAAATCCCCGCCTTTACATGTGTTGTGTGTAAAAGGGATTATTTGTTCTTTCTTTAACGACATTCCACTTATGTTCTCCATGGATCTGTGTGTGTGTGTGTGTGTGTGTGTAAGATAGAGAAGCCTGCATTAATTGAAACTTAATGAAATTCAAACGTGTTTGCAATATACCTCTGACAACGGCATCTGAATGTGTGTTTAACATTGCTCTTAATTTGTTTATTATTCATAACCTTTTTAAAATTGCCAGATCTGTCTGTGTGTGAAATTCTGGGGTCATAGACTGATTTGAAGCTAGCCGCAGCCAATAAGCTCATGGGGGGGGTGATCAACAGACTAAGTGACATGGCATTTCTCTGTGAAGGGCATCGATAGCTTATTAGTGAAAATTAGATCGTGCAATTAGATGAGAGTCAGGGTCCAGTGGTCAGAACAATAACAAGCTCACTTCATTCATGGAAAATGAACAAAAGGTTGCATTCATAAACCTGGAATTTCCCCCAGGAATCAGCAATCACAAATTCAGCCATATTTACAAGGGTTCACAGTTTTGTCTCATCAAGGCATTCGCTCTGAAACGCAATTAAATCCATAATTAAATTTCTCAATCGTAGAAGTGGTTTCACATCATCTGTAAGTGTGCTTTTGTGAAACATGCTGTGAGCTATGTGTGTGTGTGTGAGTGTGTGTGTGTGTATGGTGTGTGTTTGGTGGGCTGTGGTGGGCCAAATTTGCATCAGTGTTTTTTTGGGTTTTTTTGACCAGAATTAATATAGGGAATCTTTTATTTTATGAGTAGTTTAATGACATAACTTCAAAACAAATTAAAATAAAACATCTTTGAGAATTAAATAAAGAGTTAAAATATTTTTTTAGAAAACGAATTCTCAAATTTCCCAAGTACGAGGTACTGACTGGGTCAAACCAGGTTTCTGAACTACAAGTAATACTAGACTTCCACAAGGAACACATTGATATACTGAACATAACATCACTATTTACTGTGTAATGTTATTTGTATTTATTATTTTTAGTTCTTTTATTTAGTATATTCAGTAATATTAATGTGAACAAAACACTCATTGCTCATATAAACAGTTTTAAAATATAATTTTCATAGGTATTTTTGCACAGTACTGTACTTTTCAACCTCTCTTTACCTCATAAATCACTGGTCAGTCACTGACCAGGAGCAGATATTATTTGGGCGGTGGACCGTTCTCAGTACAGCAGTGAAACTGAAATGATAGTGACACTGAATGAGGCAACGAGTGTATCGGTCACAGGCATTTTCACACAAGTCGGTATCACTGCTAGGTTGAGAGTGGTCCACCATTCCTAAATGTTCAGTCAGGAAGCGGCTCTGTGGACAGAAACTGACCACTGACAGTCTCCAAGTGGACACCATTGAGCTCAATATAGAAGATGGGTGTCCAGTCAGTGTAAATATAGTTTTTCCCGTTGTATTACTTTTGTCTCTGAAGAAGCAAAGCTAAATCGAATGGATTTGGAAGCAGTAATGACTGATACGTATTAGCTTTACATTCTACTGTCGGTACCTGCATTGTTGCCTTCAAGTTAAAGAAAAGGTGAAGGCTGATGGTGATGCTGATGAGAAAAATATTCTTGTTTTACACTTATTTTAAAAGTTGTTTCATTGTGACTTAATAATAAAACTGTTTTTACAAAGTTTCGTATCTGCCTATGTGTGCATGCATGTATTCGTGTGTGTGCGTGTGTGTGTAGGCACTTGAATGTGTATGTGTGTGTGTGTGTTTGCGCATTTGCGTGTGTGTGTGTGTGTGTGTGTGTGTGTGTGTGTGTGTGTGTGTGTGTGTGTGTGCATGTGAAGAGCGTGTGCTTGAGGGACCTCTTTCATATCTGCGCAAACACAAAGTGTG
>JBBPCZ010123827.1:4824-25798 GCA_037974445.1 Brycinus macrolepidotus | reverse complement strand
AAACCCCCCCAAAACCCCCCCCCCCCCCCCCCCCCCACACTCTTTGAACCCACACCTGTCATGAGTTGCTGTGGGCTCTCATAAGAAACACTGAGGTTAAACACTGGTAGTGACTTGAAGAACCACAGTCAGCAGATTTCCAGGAGCTCCTTCCTCTGCCAGAGAGATACTTCACACTGACAGATGTCACAAACAGGGACAGATTCTGTATGGAAACTCATCCTAAATCCAGGGTCCAGGATTAAAAGACATATTTGTTTGCTGCAGTTAATTAGACATGCATGTTTATTAGCGCCATTCCAATTGTCGTTTATGGTCCAAAATGTCATTTATGGTCCAAAATACACCCGGACAGTCCTGCAGAACGCGGTTCCGACCTGGCTGAGCTGTGAAGGGGCGGGGCCGGGCCGTGCTGGGCTGAGAGGGGACGGGGGAGGGCCGTGCTAAGCTATGAAGGGGCGGGGGCTGGCTGTAAGAAGGCGGGGCTGGACTGTGAGGGGGCGGGGCTGGACCGTGCTGGGCTGAGAGGGGGCGGAGCCGGGCCGTGCTGAGCTGTGAGGGGGCGGAGCTGAGCTGTGAGGGGCGGGGCAGCTGTCAATCAGCGGTTCTCTGGTCTGATCGAGCTGAACAGCTGAGGACGCGCCTTTGAAACCCGGAGAGACAGAAGAGAGATTACTGGAGTCTCATAAATAAAATCGGACCCGGTTCTGACCCTGAAGCTCTTAAAGGACAACAGTCGGAACCTCTTCAAACGTCGACGGTCACCGACAGCCCGGGGGGGGGGTCCGGGTTTATTTGTGTCCGAAGCTGCCCGGTTCGGTCCGCCTCCAGAGATCCGAGCGGATTAAATGGACGATACACATCCCCGTCCTGTTCAGGGTTCGGTTCCGTTATTCGATGAGGTTCACTCTGATTTATTTATGGCAAGGAGGGGTGGTTCGGTTCACACATAATTGATCAAAGGATCTCGGGAAAACGTCGAGTTCGACCCTGTTCTGACACCTCGAATGAGAATCTGGACGCTTCACCGTGTTAACGCAGTGAAGCCTGCAGACATCGGAACCGAAACCACCTCGAACCGGACACGGAGCCGAACCAGTGTGTTTAAGGACAGAAATCTCGGGGGCGAATCCGAAATGTGACATTTTTTTAATTCTGGACCCTCAAAAACCGCGTGACACGTGATCGCCGCATTCGCTTGCAGAGGATTTGTGTTGATCGGTGAAGGTAGGGGATGTTTATTTACCACCACTGTCACCTTTTACTGCATTCTCGTGTATTTTGTGTATATATGTGTCTTCATGCATGACCATTTATTTCTTATTTGCCACTATACACCGTTTATTATACATGCAAGGTGATTATACGGACCCTTTGTGTTTAATAACCAGTTTATCTAACCTAACCAACCCATTTAACCAGTCCAAAGATCTGGTACAGTTTCCCAGTAAGCCTGTTTATTATGAAGAAAGATCTTAGAAAAAAAAATGTAGTTTATATTATAGGTCAGGGCATTTGATGAAGCTCTTGCTAATATATTGATAATAAATGAAATATGCTTATATATTTAAATAAGCACAGCCCTCAGAACTATTCTGTAATATTTTTTTTCTAACAACACGAATATTGTGGTACCAGCAATTCTGCATGAATTTGAAGGCCTCATCTTTAACAAGGCTGTGTATTTGACTCCTAAAGAAGAAACAGCTCAGACATTACAAAAGGAATAATTCCATAATGTTTACACAGCATGACAGTCTTGAATGTCTTGACACTCATCAATGCATCAGTGCTTTATTTCATTTAGGATTTTGTGTGTACACGCATTTGTGTGTGTGTGTGTGTGTGTGTGTGTGTGTGTGTGTGTGTGTGTCCACCAGTGTTGGAACTGTATTTGTTTGGATGTATGCAGTCCTAGTTACTCATAGAAAGGAGAAAGAGAGCCACAGGGAACATACAAGCACAGGTATAGAGAAGAAGGGGGAGGGGGGGGATAGAGACAGAGAGAGAGAGAGAGACAGAGAGAGAGAGAGGAAGGAGTAAGAACATGCTAATTAAAATCTACTTGGATGTAACATAACATACATTAGTGTTAAGACCAGATGTTCTAGTCTGTTCCGACATGATTGAACTTCACTAGAGCTCCATTCAGTCTCTGTGGTTCTTGATTTGGGCTTAAATCCATGATTTTTAATAAACTGTTATTAAAACTGTTTCATAATTGCATGCAGCTGGAACATAACGCTGTGCTGTTTGAAGGGATCCCTGATAAAGGCATAATCTTAATGAAATGCTTAGTTGGAAGGCAGATGAAACATCTTGCCTGTTAATTGTTGAGTCAATTAGCATATGGTCACAGTGTGAGACCAGTCACATGTTAATGAGCCCTGATTACTAGAGGCAAAGATGCCATGAGATGCCGAGGGAATAACTGCACTTCCCAATCAAACCACAGTTGAAATATCTTGTGGGAATTGTTTGTTTGGCCCTGTGTTTCTGGGACTGACCGGTGCTGTTTGTAATTGGACAGTGAAAATTTGTGTGGAGACTTTGATCCTGTGGAGAAATTGATCATGTCTTATTGAAAGGCTGGACAAAATATTTCCAAGAACACATGACTAGATAACTGTGTTCGTCTTTATAGGCCGCATCACTAATTAGTTTTAATTGTAGATGTTTTAATGTAATCTCAGAGAAGCTCTGTGATGTTATTCCTATCCAAACACACCATGGTAGCACGTTGTTATGGACTGTAAACTCTGTAAAGATTACGACACCCCAAGTATTTCTTTCCTGTATGAATTGACATTTAGGTAAATATTCTGTCATATCCTCTGGGAAAGGAATTTTTGGTGATTTTCTCAAATATAGACAACCTTTTATTTATTATAGCCGAAGTCAAGGCAATAGCTATTAGCCTAAATTGTACAACACTGATGGGTCAAACTTTTAATGCAACAGAAAACCAAGTCATTTGATTTTATGTGATGATTTCTAGGGTTGGCCTTCTGGCTAATGATAAAACTAATGGCACACATGTTGTGTTCACTAAGAACAGCCAGATATTAAGCTATTACTATAAACGTTAGGATATTAAACAGTGGACACTATTGATTGGGGAATGTAGTAACAGTACATAAATGAACACACTACCATCTCTGTAATTTATTTAAAGTCACAAACATTAGACATTCCTGTGGCAATGTTTCTTTACAAACATGCTGCAAAATGGAAACTAATGTGACCTTCCTGCATGGTGGCAGAAATTCAGGAAGGTAAATGATGTTGTATAGAAGAGTTTCTTCTTTACGTTAGTTAGGGTTAGGGTTAGTTTTTGGAGTAACACTAGTGTAGGGTTAGTTTTTGGAGTAACACTAGTGTAGGGTTAGTTTTTGGAGTAATGCTAGTATAGCCTGAGATATTGTGGTAAACTACCATACTGCACTTTTGGGACAGTAAAGGGTTAAAAAATTGGAAAGTTAAACACACATGAGAGGAGTGACTGAAATGGCAAAATTATCACATCATGATCCTTTTTTTCATGATAAATATCACAATGTTTCATTTTGATAAGTTGGAACAGGTGTATTGGCAGGTTTATGCTCTCTTTGTAATTGCATGTGTAGTTGGTCGGTTATTAGGTTCTAACTATACCCATAATAAGCTCAAAACACTGTGCTGTGATTTAATTTATCAGGGTAACAATAAATTTCAGCCTTATGAGACATGATGGATTTTGCATAAATCTACAGTGTCAGCATAAACACAACAGCCTGTACGCTACTTACTTTATATTCATAATTTGAAAAAAAAAAAAGTTACATTCAACTATTTCCCTGTGGTCTACCAAGCAAAAGTCTTTTTTAATTCAGCAGAACATTTTATTACTTTTAATAATATTTCTTGTTATCCCTTTTCAGGTCAGTTTTTTTTTTCTTTACATGTAAAATGAAACCGTTTTTTCAAAGTTCAAACATTTTTGTATGAAATTCGGAACATGGTAGAAGTTTTTGATCGTCCATTTAAGGTGGGGATAAAAAGCAGCACGGAGATAATTGGTCTGTTTCAGTGAAAAAAAGAACGTATGCCACAGATTAAGCCATTATCTGTCATATAACAGTAAGTGGTTTAATGCAATAACGTAAGTCAATTTTTATTTTCCTGATGGTATATGAAATAATAATTGAAACAATTGCAATCACCTTGCTTGCGTGATTTGCTCTGTAAAATAGGCCATTTAGGATGGGAGGATATAATAGGAGGATGCCACTGCTGTAGTCGTGCAGTAGAACTGGAAAGAGCTGGATTTTTGCTCTTACATAAGAGGGAAAGAAAGAAGGAGGGAGAAACAAGTGAGGAACAGTGAGGCGGCTAGAGAAAAGGGGGGGGGCGTTTATGATTGGGCCAAGTGTTTGGTGAGGGAGAGGAGAGAGAGGGGCAACTCCTTCACAGCACATCTTTGAATGTGACAGTATGTGGAGTTACAGCAGCAGGAGGAGCTGGTTGGAGGGGGGTGGCGGCGAATTCTTAAAGCAGTGTTGATTTAATTGGAGAGGATGAGCAAAGGGAAAAGAAATCATATGCATACAAATGAAAAGACCATAATTAGAGATCATTTCCAGAATCTCCCAATATCCCCTAACGAGGCTTCACTGCAGTCTGAGACACCCGAGAGTCTGAGGGGTGAATAAATGGTCTCCAGTGTTCTCTAAACTTGATAGACCTTCATATGTTTTGCAGCCTTTTCTTGTGTTCACAAGCCTTGATTAGCATTGGAAAGGGGTTACTGGTTTGGGAGAAAGCTGTTGTTGATGTACCGAGCCCTTCTGGCCTCCCTCCCTCCTGCTCTGTGCTGATGTTACCATGGCAATCATGGCCCCTGCCAGAACACCACATTATGGGAACATGGCACTGACAGTGTCTCAGGAAGTGCTACCCCAAATAGCCTTCCAACTCAATACCCAATAACCAGCCAATCAAGGTCTTCCGATTATTCATTTGTTTATAATTTCTCTAGTATTTGGGTTGGAATGAAATTCAATATAAAGATAGATCTTGAGGTGTAGGAGCTTTGGGACATTCTTTCTCAGGTTATGTAATAACTTACATACCCAATACTTGGAACCCTGCTGATCTAAGTGGCTACAACATGAAATGGCCCGGGAGAGTAAAGGATGCACTGAGCTGAATACCTTTCACTCAACATAAAGACATATTGTGTGTAACAAATAGAAGGCAGGCGGTTTGTGTTGTCCGCGCTTGCTGGAAGCTGTGGTTAACCGCTGCCTTTGTAGTGTACTGTAGTGATCTAAACCAGTTTCCCGTACCACAGGACTGCAGGGTGTTGAAATCCTGGCCCTGTCACCCCTCGCATTTGTCTTTACAAGAGATATTTATAGCTGCACTGTTTAAACAAGTTGGCACAAATGTTTTTTGGACAACGCCATAGAAGAATCCCTTTTGGTTCACTTAAGAACCATGTTTTTAACAAAAAAAAGTTGTGAATCTCAAGAACCTTCACTTATAAAATACTAGTTTAAGAGTTGTTCCTTGTGTCTATACATTATGTAAAGGATCTTGAAACTTAAAAAAAGGTTTTTCTTGTTCACATGTCTCATTTAGCAAAATTATTCTCAATACAGCCACCCACTGAAAGGGTCTTCTGGGAGCTCTAGGGCATTGTTTTACCAGTAAATGCCTCAGTCAGACAATAGAACTTTTAAAAGGCTCCCTGTCTCTCACGTAGAACAATCTCTGTGTGAAACGACATCACGGAGTGAAGGGAAAACCAGTTAGACCCAGCTAAAGGGCATAGCTAATTTTGAACTTCTACTCAAGAAGCAAAGGCATCGGGTGTCATTTCTACACTATGCAAATATGTACTATGTTTATTTCTGTAGCATGTTTCCTATAAGTGCACCAACAAAACAGTCTGAAAATAACTGGCATAATAAATAGCACTCCCACCAGGGAGAGAGGGAGGGGGGCCCCTGGAGGGCCAGTGATCCTCACAGTTTGGTGATTTTTCTGCTCAAACACACCTGCCAGTGTCCAGGTTTAGTTAGTGTGTTTGAGGAGGAGAACTACTAAACTGTGCTGGGCACCAACTGGAGATGAGGATCCCTGACACACTGATCAGCTGAAACATTAAAATAACCTGCCCCGTGTAGTGTACGTCACTCTCATGCTGCCAAAACAACTGCTGAGGCCTGGACTCCACAAGTCCTCTGAAGATGAGCTGTGGTATCTGGCACCAAACAGTTAGCAGCAGATCCTCTGACTCCTGTTGTGAGGTAAGGCCTCCATGGATTTGACTAGTTTGCTACACACAGATGCCTGATCGGATTGAGATCTGGGGAATTTGGAGGTCAAGTCGACACCTTGAACTGTGTGTCATGTTCCTCAAACCATTCCTGAGCAGTTTTTGAAGTGTGGCAGGACATTATCCTGTTGAAAGAGGATACTGCCACTATTCAGCACTTTCATCAGCTTATTTTGTAGTAGCTCTTCTGTGGGACTGGACCAGATGGGCTAATCTTCACTCCCCACATCAACGAGCCTTGGGCTCCCAGGACTCTGCTGTTAGTTCACTGGTTTTCTTTTCTTGGATGTGCCGTTTTGGAGATGCTCTGACCATCCGATTAGCCGTCATAATTTGACTCATGTCAAAATCATTCAGATCCGTTCCCATATTTCCTGCTTCCAACATATCAACTTCAAGAACTGACTGTTCACTTGCTGCTTAATATATTCCACTCTTTGACAGGTGCCATTGTAATGAGACAACCAGTGTTATTCACTTCACACTTTAGTAAAAGCTTTTTCACACCTGAGCGACACAGCGAGAAAACCCTGGGTTCGAGTCCCAGCCGGGTGGGTCTGTTCTGTGTGGAGTTTACATATTCAGCTCCTCCCACAGTCAGAAGACATGCACGTAGATGCTAAATTGCTCATAGACTTTTTGTGTTTGTGTGTTTGTGTGTCTGCCTGTCCTGGGTGTTTCTCCACTCTGACCCCTGGGATGGTCTCCAGCATCTCAGTGACCCTGGTCAGGATGAGTTGCTCAGATAATGGATGAATGTTTCACTCATGCACACTGTTAGTATGGGTGTGAGTTTCTTGATCTGGTGAATGTCGTTTTTTGTGGGGGTGAGTGGTGTGGGTTAGTAGTGAATATTTATGCTGTGCCTTTTCATTCTCTCTTTCAGATGTTATATTCTCCTGCATTGATCTTCCTCCTCCCTGTTTTGGCTATGAGTTTTGCTCAGAACGAAGAACCTGCAGTACCCTGGGGCTGTGGATTCGGCCTGACACGGCCCTACACCCTCCTGTGTGACCTGGAAACCATTTGGGGTGTGGTGGTGGAGGCCTTGGCTGCTGGAGGCACTCTGTCCGCCATTCTCCTGGCTCTGGTGCTGCTGTGTCGCCTTCGCTCAGTGACTGAGGCCGAGAAGCGAAGTGGCGTGGGCCCCATCCTCCTGCTGCTTGTAGGCATTGTGGGCTTGTTTGGCTTGAGTTTTGCCTACCTCATCGAGCGCAACGAGAGCCTGTGTGTGGTACGTCGTGCGTTATGGGGAGCTCTGTTTGGCCTGTGCTTCTCCTGCATGCTGGCCCAGGGCGTGAGGCTGCGGCAGTTAGTGCGGGAGCGACGTTGCCCGGGTGGATGTGCCCTCACTGGCCTTGCTCTCGGACTAGCGGCAGTCCAGGGCATCGTGGCAGCTGAGTGGCTGCTATTAACGGTGCTTCGACAGGGTCAGCCTGCCTGCCAGTACGAGCCACTGGACTTCGCCTTGGCCTGCTCTTACGTGCTGGCACTTCTGCTTGCTGCCCTGGTGGCAGCAGTGCTGGCGCTGTGTGGGAAGGCTCAGCCGTGGCGCTGTAATGCTGTATGGCTTGTGATCTCCTGCCTGCTGTCTATTTTACTGTGGGCTGCCTGGATGAGCTTCTACCTCTATGGGAACGCAGCGCTGGGGAAGGCTCCAGACTGGGACGAACCTGCACTGGCCGTGGCGTTGGTGGCACAGGGCTGGTTGTTGCTACTATGCCACGCTGTACCTGAGGCCCATACCTGTCTACAACCTCCACCTCAGCCCTCTGCTCCAGATTACTTTGACACCTCACAAAACTCCTCACGCATAAGAGAGACCAGCTTTGATGAAGACATCCCGCTCTCACACAGGCAGTTTGTAGAGAATCAGGGATATGCTTTTGATGAAAACGCTGCAGGTATACACCTCTTGAATAAACCGTAACATGAAACTTTTAGTCATTCAAAAAACTGTGATAATTAGTGGTTGTGCTTTTGACATTGAGAAAAAAGGAAGAAATGCTGAAATGTTTTCATTGTTAGGGTTGAGAAGTGGAGGCCACCATAATGGGAACACAGGAACCAGACCCAGCGCTCCCTTCCGCAGTAACGTCTACCAGCCTACTGAGATGACTATGATACTGAACGGGGGAGCAGTGAGTACATCATTTTTTTTACCTCATGCAAAACAAATGTCAGACTCTTCCTTACTGGTCATTTTAATTCTCATCTAGTCTGTTCAGATCAAGCCTGTATGCGAAGACTAATATATAGGGCCAAGAATAAAGGAAAGAAACTACATTATTAAAAAAAAAGTAATGTTATGAAAGCTTGAATGTTAAATCCTTTAAAGTTCCATTTTGGTTGTAGGAACAATGATTTGAAAGATTTGCAAAGTGTACAAAAAGTTTTCTTAGTTTTCCCAGCTTCTTTTTATGTTTCCTAGAACGTTGCCTCAGCCTCATTTGCAATCACGAATTTAAATAAAATACCCAGCTATCAGAACACTTTCCTTAGGTTAGATGGAGGATCATCAGAACACATCAGAAGTTCTTAAAGTGAACAATTGAGCTGTTAATTAGACAGTTTAACATTCTAGGAATGCTGTCTTGAAATGTTCTGGTTATAGTACTGACTTTCTGTTGTACTCAGGACATTATTTGTGAGTTAAACACACCTCTGGCTCTGTGCTCAACATAGTGAATCCTGAAATACAGTTTTTTGTCTAGTTTACTTGCACTTGCAAAACATTCTCTGTGCACTGTTTTCCCACCTTTGGTTGCCTTATTTCAGTCAAACCCCATGTCATAGCAGTGTGGTGACCTGGGGTCAACAAAAGACAGAAAACCTAATATAATTTTGTTTAATTTCAGAAGAACATTCTGGGAACATGAAGAAATCCAAATCAATGTTCCCAGAATGTTACATTGTCGTTGCACACAATGTTGAGGGAATGTTCTCAGGAACATCCTGGGAATATCAAGAAGACTGGACATTTTTAATAGTGATAAAACTTTCCAGGTTCAGGAAATCAGTGTTCCCACAGCCAAAATTCAGAGTGTTAGGGGAGCGTTTTTGGAATGAATTTGTTATGTACGTTCTTTCAGACCTGTAGCTCTGTCTTCTCACAGTGCAAACATGGACGGAATCACCTGTTGATTTTTTGGAGTGTGGAGCTTGATTTTCTCCTATCTCCTATCAGATTATACATAAAAGTACTATTTAACAAATAGTGACAGTTTTGGTGGTCTACCATGTGTGGCATGTCCCATTTTAATACATTTTCATTACATCTTTTAATACATTTTAAAACATCAGTTAAGGAACCTCCTTTACTGAAAAACCCCAAATGTTTTGTCTCTATGAAGGGTGACATGATGTCACTGACACCTTTGGGAGCAGCTTCTGTTGAGAAGACACAGCTGTAGCTCACTGGTTTTAAGATGAAAGGAAGGGTGAAAGAGTTAAAGTGACAGAGGGGTGCACAAAAATAAAGAGTAGAAAAATTAAATACTTTTATATGCTTAGTGCGAATGTTTTTGTGTCATTTTCACTGGAAAATTCATTACTGGTACATAAAGCCTATTGTGACTGAAAATGAAATAAACGAAAGGGTGCATTTTGCACAGAACTGTTTGATTCAGGTATGTATTCTTGTTCCTGATTGGATGTAGTGGGAGTTATTTCTGTGTGCATTCTTGCTATGTCTCGCTATGTTGACTTCTTCCCCCTCACTGCCACTGGAAATATAAATAAACCCGCAAAAGCACAGAACAGCGTCAGTTTCAGTCCTAAGAGACATCGAGCTACTCTGAGAAGACTGCTTGTGTCATCTGTGTGTCCAGTTAAAAGGATTAGAGCAGATCCAGCCTCTTTAGCCTAAACTCCTATTGTGATTAAGTCTGTGAACACTTGATAATACAGAGAAATGCTTTGCTGTAGGACTATGGCTGCATATCGGGTGAAAACTAAAGCTATCATCTGGAATTACGGACAGCAATATCGTCTAAAATGTATAGCTTGCACCACAAAGAGGGGTTGTGAAATTGAAATGGTTTCAGATTTGCAGTCTTTAAATCAGGCAAGTGCCTCTGAGTGTTCCACTGCTGCTAAATGCTCAGTTTATTAAAAGCTTGATGGGTCAATGAATTTACACTGAATGTGTGTAAGTGCTTTGCTTGCAACACTGCGGATTGCTGGAGATCCAGTGAAGCGCGCTGACAAACACTGTCATTCTTGGCTATATGTGTCTTGGCTTATTTCTGATGAGCTGTTTTTGTTATTTTCACTGCACAGGTACCGTCTGCACCCCCCACGTATACAGGAAGGCAGTTGTGGTAAAGGAGCAGTGAGGAAAGAGGGGATGGAAAGAAGAGGAGAAGGACAAAAGATGTAGAATTTGGAGGGCAAAGCCCTGATGACACCACTGATTTGGGGGGAACGACCCCCAGCACTGCAGTGTGACTGGAATGAATGAGGACTCTTGAAATGTGTGCATGGAAGAGTGTCTGACCCTGAAGGAGTATTGCAAAGAATACTGTAACTATTATAGCTGTGACCCAGAGTTAAACAACTCTTTTCGCTAATTCCCTATTTAAGATATCCAGAGCACATACTGGTGAATTTCCAGTTTCCACAAATATTTTCATCAGTAACCATGTTTCCATCCACATATTTTGACGTGTTGAATAATAAAAAAAAAGAGATGAAACAGCAAATATGAAACGCAATCAATCACATAAAAGTATACAGTAGGTGAAGTGTACCCTCACAAATTTGTTGCCGGAAAATGCACTGAATGCCAATAAATGCACTGGAAAGAAATATTGTAAATACGAATAGAACGAACTTTTGTGAATGCTCCCGTTTCTGTTGTTGCCCGGCCATAGCAATGAAACAGAAACAGCAAATTCCAGTGGACTAATGAAAAAATTAAAATGTCCAGTAAATTAAAATGTACCTTTATTTCATAAAAATAAAAAAAATATAACAGTGATATTAGACAGTAAATAAACATAAAGGTGCTCGATGCCGACGTTTCCTGAGCCGTTGCCTGTGCATTTTCTCTTTGCTCTCTTTCTCTACAGTATTAAATACGGCCATAAAATGAAACTAAACAGCAACGAGCAGCTGCTCATCATTAAAGTTTTGTCTGTAAACTCGTTCCGTATTTCTCAGAAGTGTATTTACAAATGTGCCGTGGAGAGTTTTATGCTCTTATACAGAGATGATAGAAAGTTAGTCTAAATTATGTAATTCTTTTATGGCATTTTAGGTATTCCTTTGAAATGAATTTGATTGCTGGATGGAAACCTGGCTACTGTTTACATCTGTCTTGCTCTACAGTTGTGTGGTTGAGAGAGGTTTACTTTAATGGACTCTTATCTTAGGCTTAATCTTAAGCCTGATAATAGTAATTCATGTTTTCTTTCAAAATACACAATCATTCAAGTTTGACTCTCTACTGTTGCTTCAGGGGCATTAAAGTAAGGTTATTTCAGGGTAAAGAGAAGAAAAATCTCACATTTGCAGGCCTTCATGGTCTGTGTGTGTGTGTGTGTGTGTGTGTGTGTGTGTGTGTGTGTGTGTGTGTGTGTGTGAGAAAGACTGCTTTCCCCTTACACTGCAGTGACCTGACCTTCTCGACAAAGCCTTTCCTTTCTAGGTTGTGGGTGTAAACCTCAGTCTAGTTTAATTTCAGTTTTAGCAACACCCATTTAATGGTTGGATCTGGGGTGTGTATCTCTCACCCCAGGAGTTCAGCTTGGTCTCCTCTGCCCCCCAACAAACACCGGCCCAGAATGATTTTAAGTGAGGTTGAGAACAGCGGGACGGGTGAAACAGGGCTGGGTGTTGGGGTGGATTGTGAATCTAGGTCAGACGTCTGCAATCACACTCACACACACACACACACACACACACACATACACACACGCACACAGAGCACTCTCTACCCACCCCCATTACTCTCTTTTACTACCTGAACAGTATTTTTAAAAGCAGTTGTTACTTTATATACAGTATAAATTAGAAGAATTTGCACAGAGGTGACTTTTCATTATATGCAAATTTTTATTTGAGAGTGATATAAAGTCGGGCTGTTGGTGTTGCCATGCCGATATTGAGACAGACTCCAAAAGTGAGCTTTATCCCAGAAAAGGGATTGCTGGGTAGATAAATGACATACTGTGATTCACTACATATAAATCCGCCATGAGCTTTGCATCTCATAAGTCAGTTTACTGCTCCAAATCAGGCAAACCGATGAGGGCGTGTGTAAATAAAGACCAGTTGAGGAGGAAGGACGGTGACACTGTGCTTTTGAGAGGGACAGATCGGTTTTAGACACAACATGGATGAATCCCCTGCCTGAGTGGGACACGAGCAACTGTGGAATCATGATCCAATGTGTGTATATGAGAGAGAGAGAGAGTGGGGTGCACGCAGTGCTTCTTCTCTGTGTTGTCAGGAAACACTTTTCTCCCTTTTCTCCATCTGTGATGATGTCCTGTGCCAAGACAGACTCGGTTTTTTACAGGGTCTCTGTGTAATTTTATTCCTGTCTTCTTGGTAATTGAAATGTACATATTAGCGACTTTTTCTGTTTTTTTTTTTTTTTTCCCTTTTTACTAAAGATAACAATAAGGACACAGCCTTCTCAATAAACATTTTTTTCCCTTTTTCCTGTTGTGGAATTGCTGGATTGGTGTCCCCTCTAACTTTTTGTGCGAGGGATGGGTTAATTTTGTATTTTATAAGTAGTATTTTAACTATTTTTACTTCATTAACTGTGAAGACGAATTCAGTTTTGATTAAGGGATCCAACCTTGTGTCAGCTTTTTGTTTTAATCTTGCTGTTGCCTGTGAAGACAAAAATCCTGTCCGGTCTGCAAGAGTTACTGGGTGAAAATTAATATAGAGTTTCCATGGTATTTTTTTTTTCTTTTGCTTCTGTTACAGTGCTCATTATATCAATACTGTGTGCACTGCTGTCTCTAGACCTCGATTAATCAGATTTTTACACAAAGACATAGTGATATATGGCATTTGAGGATAATGATAATATTGCTAAATGTGGTAAACACTACACAATGACTACTAGTCTCAAACCACTAGTGACACTCTATTGTAAAAGGTACAGAAACCTCTCACATCAATTATACAGTATTAAAGAATGCAAAGTTAGCATTGCAACTCCTGAAGGTTAAGGCTCAATGGACCTGTGCAATTCAGAAAACCAATGAGGTGGAGAAACAAGGCACACAACTGTGGTATATACACAGCCCCATATACATATGTGTGAAGTTGAAATATATATATATATATATATATATATATATATACATATATATACACTCACACGCACACACATACATATATATCTATACACACACACCTTGTAGAATTTGCACTTGTCAACTACCTGCATGCTCACATCCACATGTTAACATTTTCTGAGGTGCTGTTAAATACTTTTGAGTTCATGTGACATCAAAGTGTATTTCAAGGTTGCATTAAGATGTCTTTAATTTCATGAATCACAGTATAGTGACTAAAGTGTGAGAGGTGGTGTATCAAAAGGAGGGTGGGCCAAAATGGCTTTCAAGCTGCCTGCAACATCCTCCTGCAGTATAAATGCACTTAAACTGCTTCAACCCTTGATGTTCTAGGATTGATCTTAAAGAGAAAGACCGTAGTACTAGATACATCTCTGTGTTCAATAATTATAGTAAACCAATGGTGAGATCTGCACATCATACTGTATGTGAAGTTTGTATTCCTGAGCTCTTCTATACTACTGAGTATCTTGCGTCCTGATTTTTTTAAATGGTCCAAATGACAAATGACCCACTCCTTAACTGTCTTGCCTTCAGACTCAACCATTCAAGAGTGGTGCCAGTTTCATAGCTGTGATGCAGCATGCCTCTGTGTGGAACTTGTTTTCCCAGTTTCTGTGAAAGATTTCAGACAATAGCTGAATAAAGTGTCATCTTTGTAGTTAATGTTCGGAGTTTGTAGAATTTTTGGAGTGTAAAAAAAGCACTTTGACGTCCTACGGTTGTGTCATGAAAGAACAAGATTTAATTTACCATTGACATTGTTATACTTGATGATGGGCAAACATTCACATTTCCTCAGCACACTTCATTTGGGTCTAATTCTAAATATGTCTTGGACATAGAGAAAGGTGTTTTTTGTCATGCTGCATACTCCAAAACAAAAATGATCATCACAGTCCGTATATCAATATTTTCAACAAGTAAAAAACATAGTTTCTGGTGTCTAGTGGTTTGGTCGCTCTTCATGCCTCGACTTTTAAAAATTGATAAAAGGTTTGCACGTCACCAAATAATGTCTTATGAAAAGGTGGGGATCTTTTAAAAGGTTATTCACTATGTCTGATGCCATTCTGCTGAAGCTGTCCGACCTGTCATGTGAATGAAACGTCATTATCTTCCCTAAACAACAAACAAACATGGATTTTAGAGGATTTCAAACTCCTTTTCATTCAGTTTGTCGTGTTGCTCTGTAATTAGCCATATCAGTGAATATTTGTGTTATAAGCATAATTTTTAACTTGTTTCTACTTTCTGATGAGCTGTGCCAATTCCAAGACCAGTCTGAAATTTTGAAAAATGTACCCAAGAAAGACACATAAATGAGATCTTTTGAATCAAAGCCAACAGATTTCAGACAATTAATAATAGTAAATTTATCATTAGTGTCGGGGGAAAAATAACAGAACAACAACAAAACAAGACTCTCCACAATGGTAACTTCAAAGGAGTTGGTAAAATATTCTTTAAATGTAATTTAATATAAATATTGATGTATGTATTTATTAGAAATTAGTTTTGGAGCATTTGTATTGATTCAGTTTTATTTTCCATGAAACCTTCACACAATGTAAATGGCAAAATACATGGCTTTCTTTGGACGGCAATGATACATTTAGTGTAATATAGCGTTACATAGAGTTATATAGTGGAGTCAAAATGTTTTTTTGTAAAGCAATCTCAGTTAAAGATGAGAATGACTATGAAGCCAAGGGACAAATATAACATTTTACTACTGTTTTGAATATTACAGAAATTTGCATGCATGTGTATAATTTTAGTAGGTTATGTAGTGGGTGAAAGGAAGTAAACAATCTCCTCTTCCTGCACGTCAGCATTTCCTGAGCTTCTTTAAAATAGGAAGAGGTGTCATCTGGCTTCCTGCTGTACAGGACATGGAAACTCAGTGTGAGAGCACGAGGGATATGATTCTTAATGGCTTTGCCTCCTGTTTCGAATGGAGGTGTAACAAAACAAAAACAAAGACAATAACCAGATCATTTGTATAAAAATGCACACGTGTTTGGTAATATACTACTACTCAGAGTTATTACATGGAAAAAAAAACAATTTAAATGAAATAAAAATGGAAATCTGCAGTCAGTGAATTTGTGAACAGATGTTTAAAGTATTGTCATACTCAGCATAAAAGCCATTATATAAATGTGACAAGGATTACCATGAGAGCAAAGACTAAACTCCCCCAGACTCCTGGTGTGAACTGCTGTGTTTATCAGTCAGTGTTGTGGTGATCTGCAGAGTGTGAGGGGTGCGTGCTGTTGGAAAGTGTCTGTTTGTGTGTAAAGGCACGTTAAAGTCATGTGGTTCCAGACTGAGCAGACCAGGGGAGGCGGCGGCGTCGAGCGCGCTCTGTGGCGCAGGTGTGTTATAAGGCGTCGGCGACATGACCTGGATTGACACACTGGACTGACCGTGGCGGTCAGAATCATCAACAGAGTCCGCCAGCTCTGACCCAACTGCAAAAGAACACACACAAACTCAAACAAAGTGTCAAGAAAAACTAAGGTTGAATTGACTATAGGGGGTCATGGTGTGCAGCCTTATAAAGAATAAAATGTAACACAAAACTGTACGTATTTTTTGAGTAGATTATTGAAGTGACCATTTAGTCATACGTGAACACACCACAGTACACAGTGTGAACAGGGCGAAATTCTTCCTCTGTATTTAACTCATTTAACCCATTCACCAAGTGAAGCAGTGGGCAGCCAGGAACACAGCACCTGGGGAGCAGTGTGTGGGGACGGTACCTTGCTCAAGGGTACCTCAATGGTGCCACTACCAGTCCTGGGATTCAAACCCACAACCTTCTGACTGCAGGGGCAACTCCCTAACCACTAGGCCCCCAGCTGCCTTTGGTCATCCTAATGTATTCCCACAGCATCATTAAATGCAGGTACACAAGGTTTATGGTGTTAAGCGTCTTGCAGCAGTGAATTACGAATTCACTCACTCAGTTTTACACCAGTGACCCTCCACCTGCGCCTCACTTCCTTTACCACCAGACTAACAGCAGAAATAAAGCATGTTTGGGTGCTACAGTCACAAGATTTATTTGATAGAGTTAGTGCAATTAGCCAGGCTGCCAAAAAAAGTCTAAATTACTAATGTTGCTCAAATATTTAGCTAATAATTATGTACCAAAAAAAATTGTCAGGCTGTGCCCTCTCTCCCCAGAGACATAGGGAATGTAGTAAATGTTAAAGAGGAGACTTTTGTTTAAAGTGAAAAAAAATAAGGCAGATAAGGCAGATATTTTGGATTTTATCCTCTGGGATTTGATTTGATACTGAAAAGGACCTGCTAGAAAAAAAAAACTGACATGCAAATTAAAGAAAATACGTCTTCTCCAAATGTTTACTCTTTTCTTTTTTCCTGATTGATTGTAATGAATTGCTTACAGGAATTCCTCAGTCACATCAAACACACCACAACTTGTACACAACGCAGCAGTCTGAGTATTAACAGTATAAGTGAGATCTCATTAGACCAGCTTTAGCGTCACATCACTGGCCAAATATCTTTCAGTATTCTATTTTAAAAGTTTTTACTAGTTTTTAATTGTATTAATGCTAATAATACTAACACTAAATGACTTCTAATGAATCAAAATAAATAACAAAAAACTAAAATAAAAAACAACTCGTATAACATTCATTGTAATATTTAACCAGCCTTTTTTTTTCTTTTACATGCACTTGATTTTTACTTAATATTACTTTAAATGCTAAATGCTTATATTCACATTTTAACTGCATTTTGTCATTGTGACTATTTTGTTTTTCTGTTATATTTTATTTGGGACTCTCTAGAGCAGTTCTGGACGGTCAGTTTCACCTCTACCCCTCACATAAATGTAATATCAGCTAAAATGGTTTTTGGTGTGGTCTGCTGTCAGCAGTATAACCCCAGAAAGAAGAAGAAAAGCACCTTAAAGGCTTCTTCCGGCCTCTCTAGTCTCGATCAGTTCATTTGTCTGTTCTGCTTGCAGGTTTCAGCCTGTTATTTCACAGCAACAGCGACAAACACAAACTACAAACTGCTGCTTTAGGCAGCCAGAGTTCCAGCCAGAGTTCCAGTAAAGTCCGACAACGTTCAAAGTGTTTTTCACACTAAAGAAAACTCAGCTTCTCTGAAACGTGAAACGTGTGTGGATGTAAACAAGCTGCTCCTGTCAGTTCAGCAGTTACGATCCCATGTGCTCTTCCTCTGTGTGTCGGGCTGCGTGTTTTCGGACCAGTGGGGGATGGGCAACACTAGTCTTTGTTTAGAAGCTCCTCGTTGTAGGGCTTTGTCACAACGTAGAGGTCCTGAATTTACATGTGCACCCAGTCAGTTAGTATATGTTCACATGTCAGCTTTAATTGATTTTTCAGGTTTATTGTAGGGGAAGTTCAATTCAGTGAGATCAATGTTTTTAATTGAGAAACTTTTCGGCCATGAAAATAACTACAGTTGCAGTTACAGTTTTGAGGTCACTGTTCTGAAACATTTGGATGGATGTGAATAGTTAATAGTCATATATCACAAGAAAAACATTGCATGGCCACTTTCCCAGATGAGGCAGAACGCTCTGGATCAGGTTTCAGCCTCATTCACTTTAGCCACTTTTATCACAGTTTACCAACCACAATGCTGCTTAGCCCCACCTCTGAACCAGAACCCGAGTATCAGTGCTCCATCAGGCTCTGCTCAAGCTGCCAGTGATAAAACAGTACTGCCGAATGAACTGCATGAATCAATACATGTTCTAGATCTTTTAATTAGACTTTGACTTCCCCTTTGAGCTTCATGTTCTCTAGCTAAGGAACCCAGGAAATGGTTCGCTGCACTCAAAGTGACGCCTATTTACAGTTCTGTGACCTTTTAAAAATTGCTTCTTTGAACATAAAATTTTATTTTGGCAGGCGTATGAAGTGGCACAGTGCATCAAATAGAGCAGCAGTCACTGTTAACTGTTAACATAACAACAAACAACAACAACAACAACAACAACAACAACAACAACAACAACAACAACAATAATAATAATAATAATAATAATAGCACTTCTTATTATTATTCCTATAAATATAAGTTCATATTAATAAAGGTTCATACTATAAATCTGCACTATAGAACACAGAGCTTCTAAACAAAGTATGTAAATGTTGATAGGTTTTTCTCCACAGTGAGGTGAGGGTAAATGTCAGGGCCCAGACACTGACGAGGGGCCAAAGGGACCAAACTGACGAGGAAGAACTCGTGCCAGGTAAGCCTGACTTTTATCATCTCACCATCACCTCTTGGCTCCTGTGCCCTTGAACAAACCACAAAGGCTAAAACTGATGGCAGACACCTTTTGTGCATCCATGCTTATTTATAACAGTATTATTTGTTTCACATTAGTAATACAGTATTCAAGTACTGTTTTTCACAACACGCTGCTACATGCGCTTCGAAAGTGAGGCTATTCTCTGTGTTTACTTCCTTGAGACTGCAAAGCTCACTGATGGCCCGAAGGCATCTGAAAGTCAGCAATCGCTTCAGTGTGTCAGGCCTCTAAAATACCCATTAGACTTTTATCCATAACTCTACAGCCCTTTCAGGTATTTTACAGCAAACTGTAAGCTGTTCTGTTACTTTTGTTTAGCAGTGGTTTAGTATCTGATGTTATGTTGGTATACTCTCTTCTTCGTGGTGGTGTATTTGCTCAGAGTAGTAGTTCTAAATTGCAGTTCTGTAAACCTCATGCTCTGCACATTTTTTTTGTTTTCTCTACCACAAAATACGTGACCCAGTGACTGAGGGCCTTGAAAATTCGTTAATGCGTTGACTCAGGAGCGCTGGATGTGTACAGCATGAGATTGCCAACTACTGTCATAGACCGCGTTCTTTATGTGTTTAGCAGTTCTGCTTCCTGTGTGAAGCCACTACTGTAGTCTTCTGTGGTCTAGTAAACATTAAACTGCTAGGAAACAGCAGTGTTTCCATTTGTCCAGTTACTTTGGATCTCTTAAAATGAGTTTAAGTGGTGACGAACATATCAAAACTGACAGTCTGCCCACTTTAAAATGTTCCATTCCTTTGCTTTTTTTTCTACTGCTAATTTGTACTTTGTCGTTTATTGTTACTGAGTTTGGATCAATGTCTCATGACCCCTGATCTCTTATCTGCATCTATAGACTGATCACTCACAATATTAAAACCACTGACAGGTGGTGAATAAAATTGGGTACGACTTTACAGTGGCACGTGTCAAAGCACGGGATTTATTAGGCAGCAGTGAAAAATGGGCAAGTTTAAGTGTATGAGTGACTTTGACAAGGGCCAAATTGTGATGACTACACTGGGTCACAGCATCTCCAAAACTGGAGCTCTTCCTGAGGGGGTATGCAGTGGGGAGTACCTATCAAAAGTGATCCATGAAAGGACAAATGATGAACCTGCGACAGGGTCATGGGCTCCAGGGCGCATTGTTTCGGGTGGGGTGGTCCCACAGATGATCTACTATAACACAATTTGTGAAGTTAATACTGGTTAGAATAGAAAGGTGTCCGAACACAGTGCATAGCCACAGACTGGTCAGAGTGCCCATACTAACCTCTGTCCGCTGCAAAAAGCATGTACAGTGGGCATGTGAGAATCAGAACCAGTCAAGGGATGGTTCTTGAAAAAAAATCTAATTTACACAACCCAAACAGCAGCCAAAACATGTTTGCTGTTCAAAGTTTTCTTCTTTAGTTCTACACCGGAGCCATAAGGCTAATACAGCTCAAAAAGGGAAGTATATTTTACACACAATCGCAAAAGTGACATATACTTTTTGTTATATTATTATCTATCTATTATACTAGACTTCAAACTCCAGGGCAAAATTAGAGAAGAAAACTTCAAAAGAACTGTGTTGGGACGTGTGTACGTGTATGTGAGTGTGGATCTGACCTCTGCTCTCCTGACGTGCCCAGAACTCCTGCACAGTTTTAGCAATGTCCTGATTTTCCCTCCGGAGCTCCTTTTGCCACTGTCTCAACTCCTGCACATCTGGACGCACACGAATCTACACACACACACACACAAACAAATCATATACTTCTAATTAAATTCATTCATTCATTCATTTTCTGTAACCGCTTAATCCTTACTAGGGTCACGGGTACCCGGCGCCTATCCTGGGGTCTACGGGCGCAAGACAGGGACTCACCCTGGGCAGGGCGGCAGTCCACCACAGGACACACACACACACACACACACACATAGTCAATTTAGAACCTCCAATTCACCTGACACGCATGTCTTTGAACTGTGGGAGAAACTGGAGACCCAAGAG
>JBBPCZ010123694.1:0-25877 GCA_037974445.1 Brycinus macrolepidotus | reverse complement strand
TATATATATAATGGCAGCATTCTAGAGTCAAGCCTCCAACACCACAATTAGAGGCCAATTCCATATCAACACACTATTTGAAAGGTGTGGACAAACTCATTTGAACAAGCCTGCCGTTCACTAGGCGGTACTGGGTCTTTTACTGGTTGTTAGTTCTATAGTCAGGAGAGACAATAATGAAAATAATAAATATATAAGAAAAATCAAAGTTTGTGCATGAAAGAACCTCATTCTCTCTCTTAAGTATGACCTTTGGGGCAGCTGGTGGCTTGGTGGTTAAGGCGTTGCCCCTGCAATCGAAAGGTTGTGGGTTCGAAAACCAGGACTGTCAGTTACACTGCTGAGGTACTCACACACTGCTCCCCGGGTGCTGCGTTGCTGGCTGCCCACTGCTTCACTTGGTGAATGGGTTAAATGCAGAGAACAATTTCCTACTGTGTGCTGTGGTGTGACTATAAGTGCCACTTTACTTTGTTTTTCCACCAAAGGGCTTGGGAACCCTGTTAGAACCCAAGACATCATGGACTCCATGAAGTACTAGAAGAGTGTCCAAAGAGAGGACCTAAGACCCTGAAAGATCTGCAGAGGTTTTGTCCTAAGGGGTGGTCTCAGATTCCTTGAATGTCCAAAGAGAGGACCTAAGACCCTGAAAGATCTGCAGAGGTTTTGTCCTAAGGGGTGGTCTCAGATTCCTTGATTTGTACACTCCAGTCTCACCAAGTACTAAATACAAGTGTGCAAACAACAAGAATTATATATTTTTCTGAAGCTGTAAGGTGTTTTCATTTCTTGGTCTAGATCTGTCTCAATTAAAGATACAGTTGCTTTATCTTGTTTGCATGTAATTCAGCACAAATTATATATTTTTCAGAATTTAGCAATGTGTGAACATGTCTGTCATCCTCTCCGTAGGTGGACGACTAACTCGAGAGTGTGGATGAGTAATAGAGACACCGTGTATGTGTGTGTGTGTGTTTGTGTGTGTGTGTGTGTGTGTGTGTGTGTGTGTGAATAGTGAAAAATTCAGTCTCATCTCTATGTAGTGTACTGCTAATGGTAGCATCCGGACGCCTTATTGCAGTCCTTTCTTCAGAAACGTGCGTTTGTCTGCCGATTCTGAGGTTGCCTTAGAAACAGGCGTATTTCTGATGCCAGACTGAAGCAGGCTCTGTGCACCATTCACTTCAATGTGCCAAAAGAAATTTATTTCTGGTTTTCTTTTTACATCATTTGAAAGCAACGGTAGCCCTTTACATCGTGTGAATGTTTCACAACAAATAGACTAACAGGAATGGTCCAAAATGACCTAGAATACAATGTAGGAACATAAACGTGCATCTTTCAAGGTCTAAGGGTCTCTTTATGCTGTGCTTATTTATTTATTTGTTTGTTTGTTTGTTTGCATGCATTAAATACTTAACCTACCCTTGTACATCCTGTTCCCTGTGTTTATGGAAAATATTATTCATATGTTTTGCTCGTATAATTGTCTATAGTGAGCCTAAAGTACCCGTACAGCAGGGTTAGATTTAAACACACTCTTACAATTAAGTCACCCCAAGTAAAACTCTGTGTGTAAAGTGAAATGTTTATGCATCTCTAGAAAATCTTCTGAACAAAATTAACAAAACATTGTAAGTCTATCTGGGAGTTTAGGTACTTTTCAGTAGTCACTCATGACTGCCTGTTTCATCTGGCTATGAATATGTGGTGACACCAAGGCCAAATTCTCTCATTCACCAGCAAGGGAAAGACTAGAGATTAAGACAATAGAATGAGATAGAATGAGACAAAAGACCTTCATGAATTCATAAATTATGCAATGGCTAAACACCTAAAATGTATACATATACTCTGTTAGGGCCTTAGTTCACTGTTACTACCATAGCTGTAGTGAACACATCTTGAAGATGATGTTCATTTTACCCCCATACACAGTAAATACACATGTAAACATTTCTCCAGCGATCACAGTTGAAGGTTTGCAAGAAATAGCAGCGTTCGGGGTCACCAAGTCTCCAGAATTACAGTTAAACACCAACTCCATATCAGCACACTATTTGGAAGGTGGACAAATATAATTGGACAAACATAAACACCTGCAGTTAACTAGGTGCTACTGGATCCCAAAGTCGTTCATAAAAATGTCAAAAATGTGTTTTTACTTAGCATATTTAATTTTGTTACTTACATACAGAATAATTTAGAATAGACAGCTCATCTGGTTCAAACAATATAAAATTGTTTTGAATTATTTGTTATGAATTTCTCATGAATGGTGTAGCTTCACACAAAATTTTGGCTGCCCTGGTCTATTTTGTTTATATTCTTCTTGGAAATACACATCCTCTGCAGAGAACACACTTCTGCACATTTTAATGCACAGTTACTGTTCATGTACTGAATTACATATTGAGCAAAACATAAAATGTGGCCCTTTGCACAAAACTATGCAAATGATTAAAAAGATGGTAGAAAATGCCATATTTAAGACTGTTCCCTGTAGAAGATTTCACTCTTATTTCATCAGAGTGGGGGTGTTCAGACTTTTAAATATGATTGTAGGTGCTCTGAGCAAAGTATTCTTTTGTAGCAGAGGTGTGTAATTTGCTTGAATAATAAATAACAATGATTTTGCTCATGTATTTTAAAATCATATTTTAGCTGTTTTGGGTTTTACCCTGCACTCCCAATATGTCGCTGGATATTGACCGAACTGCCATGCATTGAGTTCTGAGGCCACTGCTGCTGCTATTGCCAGTCAATGAAGATGAGTGATCTGGTTCCATTGGCACTTTTTTTTAGCAAACTATTACTTGGCCTTGGTGTCCTTCAGACTTACCAATTCTTTACGGCTTGTGGTTAAATCCTCTCAGTTCATGCTGTTGTATTCGTCTGTCTCTGAGGTTTTCTACGGTCGTTCACTACTAAAGTCTTTGGTTTGCCAGGCTGTTTGCTATTGCTAAGCTCAGCACCATGTCCTTGATTCTAAAAATCATGACTATTTTTAATTTTGAGTGAATTATTGTCCAGTGTTGGCCTGGTGTTCTAGCACTGACACTCGGTCATGCTGAGCTGATACTAATCTGAACAATGGAATATTTTCTCTTTTACAAGGATCAGGGGCACAACAGCGGTGGCCAAATAACACTGAGGGAATGCAAAGAGCACTCAAACCTAGTGCCTTCTACTACTAGGTCAGCATCCTTAATCTCCAGCGGTAAACTGTTATTGGACCATTAGCGCCAAGTCTTCAAGATGAACCGTAATTAACAAAAAATGCTCCTATGAAGGAGTGCTAATTTCTGCTACTGTCTCTTTGGAGTTCCAGTGGTTCGGTAGCACCACACTAAAGGCTTTGAACATGGGTGCATATAGCTGTTCTAGATTAAACACAGACATCTGAAGCTTGCAAAAGACATTTCATGTCTTTAAGCTTGTAACAGACATGTTAACATATATTTACCCTATGCTGCATTTCCGGAGTGACTCCTTCAGTAAAGAGTCCTGGCATAGAACCACCACTGTTTACCATCTGATTCAAACCTACTGGTTTGGTAGCTGATTATATTCGCAATCAGATATCTAGAAAATTTACTTCACAAAACTGGCCTCACCAAAAAAAAAAAAAAAAGATTGATTCCTAACCAACGAAAGAGCTTGTTTAGATATATCTACATACCATGGAAAAATAAATCTGATTAGATAATGTTCTGATAGGCAGTTCAAGAATTTAACCCTATTGTTTTCAAACTTCATCAGGTTCAAATCATTAAAAAATATTTTCTTCCTTACCTACAAACATGAATGAGGCACCAGGCATTATTGTTCATTAATGATGTGGTAAGAGAGCACAACTGGCTTTGCTCTTTTTGGGAGGATAGGCCTCCTCCCCCATTCTTCAATGCAATGCTAGCAAGTACGGACATCTGTTAGCTGAGATTGGCAGTTAGTGTTGTCCTCCAAGTGTGTTGAGCCGTCCAGTATCAGCAGTTTAAAAAAATACGGTGTCTGACTTGTGCTAGCATGTGCTAGCCTTCACCCGCCCAGTGTTGGTAGTATTGTGTGATCGAGGGGGTCCTTGGTAGTGGGTGCACATGGACATGACTATATTGGAGGGAATCAAGGAAATTCCTCTTTAAAAATGTTCAGTTCAGCACTTTCCACAGGATTTCTCAGCTTGTTGCATTGAGCTGCATGTCAGAAAACAATTGCTACAAAATTACAACATGCTTTTATTATGTAATTTTATTATTAACGTTTTTTCAAGGTTTGATTAGATTGCAGAACCTCTGGAATGCTAAGTTTATGCATTTGCCATCACCTTTCAAAAGCAAGTACAATGTTTCCCCAGGGGAAATCAACTCTCTGTTCTTCGTACAAGGGTCAACGTTTTCTCTCAATTGTGTCAGACCTATTCAGTGCAGCAGGAATGGTGGATTTACAGGAGCATGCATAATGCATTCTGGCTCCAAGACTTTTTTCACCTGAGCTTTTTTATAAGCATGGCAAGCTCAGTTGTGTAAGCATGTCAGTGTTCATGCTCTCCAGTGTCACGTATTAGCTCCTGACCCTCACAGTTCCTGTTGAGCAGAAGGTCTCAGAGGCAGAGAGATGGAAGAAAGGAGCTCGACTTGGAGCACTTCTTCTTTTAACCTCCATCTTGACCTTGTGGTCCCTCTGTGGTAAGTCCTCTTACATTTTGCATTCTTCTGCTCCTGTTTGCCTGCTTGCTTCATACACTGATCAGCCATAACATTAAAACCACCTGATTAATATTGTGTGGGTCTATGTTCCTCTGACCTGTTGAGGCATGGATTTCACAAGACCTCTGAAGGTGTGCTAGTTTGTTCAGCACATCCCAGAGATGTTCAATTGGACTGAGATCGGGGAACACCTTGAACTGTGTGTCATGTTCTTCAAACAGTTTTTGTGGAGTTTCAGAGCTCATTATCTTGCTAAAAGAGGCTGGACAGTCTAGCCTTCACTCCCCATGTGCATCAATGAGCCTCAGGTGCTTGTGACCCCATCACTGGTTCACTAGGTTTCCTTCCTTGAATCACTTTTGCCACTATAATGAGATAATCAATGTTATTTTTTTTTCATTTAACCTCTCAGTGGCTTTAATGTAGTGACTGATTGGTGTATGTGGGTCGTAATGTTTAGCATTGCTCGCTGCTTTTGGGCCACGGCATATGAGGTTCAATAATCAGTCATTATCCTGAATCTACTCAGATAGTGGAATATGAGGAAAGAGCAAGAATGTTGGTGGTATTGTACTATAAACTACTGCGTTTCAGATTTTGCTCACAATGTCACAATGACATTCCAAGACTCCTTTAAGCAGGGAAAGCCAACAAAACATCTAATGAAGAGCGCAAACTCAAGACTCAAGACTCAGGTGCCTGAATCCTAAATCTTGTGCCTAAATCTTGTTTTGGCGAAAAACATGATTAAGGGTCAGTATCAGAGTCAGGCTTATGTATTGGAATGGTGTCTTTCCGTGACAAGATTTGTGCTTTCAACCACCTTTTCATCTTCTTATAAAATATATAGTGACTAGTTAAAGAGAAATTCCATTCCAATTCTTAGGCATTGTTCAATCACTGAAATGTAAGTCATTTATAGCGGGATGGTGTGAAGTGGTGTATTGCAGAGAATCATCCTGACTTACTAACTTATTTTCTTGTCAGTGGCAGTGGTACATTGTAAGTATTGCCATTTTTGCTGTGTCTACAACAGTGAGCCTGCGTGTGGGACTCTATATGCAGTTTTGTTCATGGTAAGAACAACATGTTTTTTGGGGTTATTTTGCCTCACAATGCCCTCCATGTACCTCTTTCTACCTCAATGAATACATTTTAAAAATGTATTTTGCAAAACAATGTACAATAAGGTCTGAAGTACCAGGCATTCGAAAGCATGCCATGCATTAGCATTCAGTAATGTAGCTTTTTAAATGCTTCGGATGTCTGGCTCCTATCACCAGCACTTTAAAAACTGACTCTAGAACGACATATTTCACCACAAATCCCTCTAAGTGACCTTGTCATTGGCAAAATTGTCATTTGAGAAATTAATTATGCAGAAAGTTTGAAAAGTCAAGGCAGTTCATTTTCTAAAGATTAATCATGATGGCGAAATTGGACTCACACACACTATTACAGTGGACTGAACATTTAAGTGAATTTGCCCATCTGTGGCTCTATATCATGTTCGCTGCAACAATGGTGACTGACAAAAAAATCATCCAGCACATCTCCCGGTCCTGGCCTCAGGATCATCCGGCCTCTTTAAAGGTCAGTCTCAATGCACGGCTTACAAGAATGTAGGTGGTTTTGCTTCAAACGCAGATATGAACCGTTTCAGCCTTTCAGACGAAGTCAAAAGCCTGCCTGTGTGAAGCTATGCTAGTGTTAATAAGTTGCCAGTGGGTGGGTGAAAGTTTTGCCTGAATCTGAAACTGTGTGAAAAGCTCAGAGTCTCTCAATCAATCCCTCTTTCTGGTGCCCCAGCTAATGAATGGCACTAATTGATTAAACGCTGGTGGGAGGGGTGGGGGTGTATGGTCTCTGGCCCGAATCCAGAGTGGTGTTAGCCAAGGCAATAACTAGTGAAATAATACACTCCTAAAACTACTCAGAAAAAAATCTAATACACACACAAACACACACGTACATACACAAACACCTGCATACACCTGTATGCCCCCAGCATAGCCACACTTGAACACAACAAGAGACTCATTCATATGCACAGAATGACTAATTACACATGAGTGTGCTCACAATTTGAACAAGACTAGCCAACACTTATGGCGGAAAAAAAATGTTTTTGTTCAGTGGTTGATGGTACGCAATCCTTTTTGTTTTACCAACACCTCAGAACAGAGCTGTGTGACTTTTAGTGCTCTTAAATGTTTTTCTTCTCATCTTTAGTCCTGCCTAGCTTTAATTTATATAATAAACAATGCAATCTCAAGTCAATCCATGCCTTTGTCACCTGTAACAGTTACAGCATACACTCTGACTTATTTAATGAGGGTTAAGTGCCTTGCTCAAGGACACAGTGGTAGAAAGCAGGGTTTGAACCTGCAACTTTGTGGTTACTGGGTTCATAGGCAAGTGTTTTACCTGCTAGGCTTCTGCCACACTTGGTGTGCTGCCTGGTTCAATCCTTGACCCATGTTTATTTCGAATGTATAGTCCTTTCAGTAAGATAATTTCTATGGTTAATGTCTATTTTATTTTAACATTTTTATTTTATTTAAATGGGAGATTGATAAAATAGATGTTGTTTAATTTCACCCACAGTTAAATTGGGATATCACTTAAATGTCTGTCATAGGTGTGTTTGCTTCTGGAATTTAAATATTCGTAATAGTTTTATCCAACTGCAGCAAGAGCAAATCTTGAACAGCACAGTAAAATAGATCAAATACAAACAATATAAGGCTTCCATTATATAGTTTAGAACATTTAGCACTTAAGTAGAAGAGTGTTTACGTCTCCTCACAGGGTTTCCCAGAAAGTCCATTAGACAGCTTCAGCCAATTCAAAATGCTGCTGCCAGAGTTCTAACCAAAACCAAGAAAAGAGAGCACATCACTCCAACTCTCAGGTCTTTGCACTGACTCCCAGTTTGATACAGAATTGTTTTCAAAGCATTACTCATTGTGTACAAGTCACTTAATGGTTTGGACTCTCTGATATGTTTGATGTCCTGGTAGGTCTCTTAGATCTGCAGGAGCTGGTCAGCTAGTGGTGAAAAGAGCTGAAACTAAACATGGTGAAATGGTGTTTATCCTCTATGATGTCTAACCAACTGCCCATCAATATAAAATCTGCACCAACTGTAGCTTTTAAAAACTGCTAAAACTGCACTATTCTTCTCCATCTTCTTTTAAATATCTGTACTTCCATTGCAATTTTAATCTTCTTTTATTGATATTCTATGCATTATTGCATTTTGTTTTTTTTTACTTTATACTTTATAATAAATTTAACTCAGAACTTGACTTCACCCTCCTCCTGTTTTATTTTTAAATGGCTAAATTAAATATTTACTGATTTCAGTTCTATTTTCGGTCAAGTGTTATTTGTTGGGTTATCGCTCTTTGATTAAGATGTCTCACAGGTCAAGAAATTCAGGTTCTGTATTCTCGTCCATTTTTTTTGTTTTTATTTCTTTCATTGCTGTGCGTGTGATGTATGATAAGTGCTCCATAAACAAAGAGTTGTTATTATCGTTCTGACAGCATGCAGGCAGGGACTGGTAGCAGCAGAGTGGTTGAAGAGACACTTCCACATTCATGCCAGGATGTGAAGACAGCAGCGACACTTCTACTGAGAGGGCAAAGAGCGGGGGAGGGGAGGCGAGAACAGGAGAGAAGGAGAAGAAGATGTCAAGGAACCAACTGAAGATGCTCCAAAAACTTCACAAATCCCTTATCATAGGCTTATAAGGCCCATAAAGGCGGAATGTTCTTGGATATACTGGTGCACGTCATTACACATTGACTAGAAAGCCTTGAAAGACGTTTTTTGTTGTTCATTCATTTTCGAATGTGCTCTTAAATGTTTTTCGTCTCCTCTTTGGCCCTGTCTAGCTTTAATTTCTATAATATAAAATACAATATAATTTCTAAAAATGTCTCATTTAATGTAACTCCATCAATGCCACTGTCATCTGTAACACTCAGTATCCCTCAAGGTTTAGTCCTTGGACCAGTTTTGTTTCCAATGTGTAATCCTTTCAGTCAGGTCGTTTCTATGGGTAATGTCAATTTTATTTTTAAAGCTTTATATTATTTAAATGGGAGATTGATAAAATAGATGTTTAATTTCACCCAACTGGGATATCACTTGAACATCCATCGTAGGTGTGTTTGCTTCTAAAATTTCATATTCGTCACAGTTTTATACGACTGTAGCAAGAGCAAATCTTGGACAACACATTCAAATAGATTATAAAGTAATATTTTTGAGTTCAGCTTCTCCAGCGCCTTCTAAAACCAATACTGTCATGGTGAACAAAACAAGTTCCTTAACGTTTGGGCATGCTTAACACTGCTTACTGCCAGAAATCCAGACCAGCTTTGGAGAACGTTTCCGACAGACGGTATGACACACATCCGCCAAGGCCAATTATGACCAATTACTGTACAACATGCTGAGCTGCCTCAAACACGTTTTGACCTGATGGTGGGCGGCTCTACAAAGAGGCTCAGCACCAGACAACAAGTAAATATTGGTAGATTTTCACATCATTGTCTTATATTCTTCTAATCGACTGGGAGGAAATTGCTGGAAAGATGTTTTATTGGTTGTTGCTTGCAACCTGGAAAAAGAGAAAAGGCATTAAGCCCCCCTATAGACACCTTCTGCTGTCATAGCTGGACGAACTGTACTGATAGACCACAACTGGATGAAATAAATGCTTCCTGGAAGCTTCAGTGTGAGGGAGCAGCAGTGCTTCACATCCATAACCACAAGGTCACTGGTTCAAGACCCCATGTGATGTGGTCAAATAGCAGAGACCAGCAAGTGGTAATATTTCTACAACTGCCCTTCAATTTTCTCTGTCATTCTCCCTTGAAAAAGGGAATTCAGCTCCAGTCTGTGGTTCGACATAAACATTTTTCCTTTTGAAGGAGGGTTCAGAGAGCCAAATGTAAACGCTTCATGCTTTTTTCTTAAAGCTACAGCAGAATTTTGGTTTTAATGGACGTTTTAAGGAGTTTGTTTCATATAAAATCTCAATGGCCAGTTTCTTCTAAAAGCCCCATTTGCCCACACTGGCCCTGAAATGGGAGATGCTCTTCAGATAAAAGCCAGTAATCTTTCTAGATGAATACTAGACAATTTAGAGGAAATCTGCAGTAATTATAATAATTACAAAATGATTTGCTGGTTCAGTAGGTCCATAATACTGGCCTATACATATATATGACATAAAAATACATTTTTACTTCTATTGATTATATAATGAAATGAATAAAAATGTATTTTTATAACATTTTATTTTAGATCTGAGGTTCAGATTCCTATTTTTATCTTGAAGTCAAGACGATCTTCATTCATATTTTCTCCAGTTTTTAAGAACTGATCTGCTTCAAATTTGATGTCTGAACATCTCTCCTGTCTAATTTTGCATTTTATAGATTTTGTTCATGTATAAAATACTGTATAACAAGCCTGTAACAATCATTTTTTTTCTTTCTTTTGTCGTTTATTTAAAAACTGACCATCAAAGGAATCTGATTGAGGAAAAAAATATGTCCTTTTACAATATCGAATATTAACAACCATTACAAACCACACCTGCAACAGTTCATTATACCATAATTACATTTTTTTTTACATAATCTTAAAGGGGGGGGGGGGGGACCACCCCAACACTTCTTTAAAAACACCCAACAGAAAACTCTTCTTCTTTATTAGACAGGTTATTTTTGCAAAATGTTTTTGGGGGGGAAGGGAAAAGTGCAAAAAAATTAACAGACAGTGCCAATGAAGGATTCAAAAACACAAGACATGAAGGAAGAGCAACTAAAAGATAGAGGCAGTCAAAAAAAGAAAGAATATATAATCATAGAATTTAAAAAAATGATAAAAAATTATTCCAAGAAAAATGCATACTTCTTTGTACATAACTTGTACATGCCCTCTATTTTATATCAAGGATAGAGGGTTGGCATAAAGTGCAGCTCTGAAATTGGGCTTGGAGTGGTACATTTTTTGAGACCTTTTTTTTGGATAAAATTTCAGATTTGTGGCCAAAAATTTGGCCAACATTTTACAGTTTGTTTTTTGTTGTCAACATTTTTTCAGTCTTGTCATACTGGAGGAAATACTTCACAAACAACAACAAAAATAATAATATGTACATTTATAATTTAATCAGTCCTGGTCCAAAACCATCTTTTATTATTAGTTATTATTTACTACTGAATGTTATTAGTTGTTATTTTTTGCCCGGCTCGTGATCACTGTGCTCGTCAGTGAAACACACGTCCACGTCACTCTCCTCCTCCTCCTCACTCTTCCTCCCCATCTCTTCCTCCTCCTCCTCCTCTTCCTCGCCCTTCTTGATGCTCGCGGGCTCGCTCGTGGTGCTGGTGCGCTGCCCCGGATGCCTGGACTTTACGTGCCTCTCCAGGTCCCTCCGGCGCACGAGCACCTTGCCGCAGTGGTCGCACCTGTAGGGCGTGTTGCCCTCCGCGTGCAGCCGGATGTGCTTGTTGAGGTTGCTGGGGTCTCCGAAGGGTCTGAAGCACACGCGACACTTGAGGGGCTTGTAGCCCGTGTGCGTGCGCATGTGGATCTTCAGGCCGTATTTGCGCGAATACAGTTTTCCGCAGTAGAGGCACAGGTGGCCCTTCTTGGGCTTGCCCGGGGCGCACGTGGAGGCTCGCAGGGACGTCTCACGGCCCTTCATGACGTCATCGTCGGCCGTGGCCGTCGTCATCATCATCTCCGACAGGCGACGTTGCGCGTGCACGGCCACGAGATCGCGCTCGAGCCCACCACCCGCGGCAGCCGCCGCCGCCGCCGCGAGCTGCCCGATGTCCGGCGCGAGCGAGGGCGCGCTGGCCAGGTACGGCACAGCATCCGGGTACCTGAGGAGCCCACCCAGGTGCAGGCGGAGGGGGTAGCAGGGCGAGCCGTACAGCAGCTCGCCTCCATACACGGTGAACGGCACGAGCGGCATACCACAGTCAGCCCCCCCGCCGAGACCCCCGGGGTACGACTTCCCACCCTCCAGAGAGGAGGAGAAGCGCTCGAAAGGTGCTGTGGGAGGGGGAGGGGGAGGGTACCGCGAGACCGGCGGGTGAGGAGGATGAGGATGAGGGTGAGGGTGAGGATGAGGAGGATGGTGCACGCGACTCTCCACGTGCTTGAAGGCGGACGGCGGCGATGACGTCATGACCGTCGTGGAGGTACTCGTGGGCTCGTCATGGTTGAAGTGAGGCAGGAAGGGGAAGGCGCGAGCTACCGCCCCCCCACTCTCGTGGTGCCCACCTTTGAGCGAGGGCTCCAGCAAGGTGCGCGCGGGCCTCGGCTTCACGTCAGCTTCGCTGTCCTCCTCTCGAGCCGAGAGCGCGAGCTTGGAGAGTCCCGCGGGTCTGAAGGCCGAGCGCGCGCCAGGCTGGAAGCCCATGTGGTGCAACAGCAGCAGCGACGAGGAGGAGGAGGAGGATGATGATGAAGATGATGAAGAAGAAGATGATGATGAAGATGAAGAGGGCGTCACGTGCTGCCTGCTGGAGGTCACGCTCATGTCCAGCGCGCCGTCCTTGGTGGGGAAGGCTGGGGAGGCCGCGGGGCGCGCGCCCGGCTCAGGGCCCCCAGGGGTGTCCCCGGACTTGGGGGAGCGGTTGAGGGTCTCCGGGCCGCGCGCCTGAGCGCAGTGGAAGTGCACGTGCGCCTTCAGAGTGTTCGGATAGCGGAACATCCTCCAGCAGTACCAACAGATATACCTCTCTTCACCTGGAGAGAGAGAGAGAGAGAGAGAGAGAGAGAGAGAGAGGGGGGGGGGGCATTAGGACACACATGCATTCAAATGTCAATGCACATTCTTATACAGGGCATCACTGGAAAAACGCATCACTTTGCAAATACACCATTTAATAGCTTTTAACTGTGAAATACATAAATGAATCATTTTTATCATTTTTCCTGCTGGAGTTCAGTTTGACGTTGAGTTTATTCGACCTGAAATCAGGACAGAACTTCTTCAGCTTTAAATTATTGTACAATTGCTTTTTTGGTGACTTGTCTGTTGTGTACAAAATTAAACAAATGCCTGAACTAAACTTCACTCTTCAGAACTTTCTTTGAGCATTGGACTCAGTTGCCATTGGTGCAGTTCCATCAGAAAAGCAAAAAAAAAAAAAATATGAAATTCCATTTTTTAACGTCGTTTTTAGCACTCAATGTTTAATCAGAAAATCAAAAATGAAAGAGAGTGTGAGAAAAAAGAAAGAAAAATAGAAAGAAAGAAAAAGAACGAATGAACGAAAGAAAGAAAACGAGAGAAAAAAGAAAAAGAAACGAAGAAAAAAAAAACGACAGAAAAAAGAAAAACGAAAGAAAGATTAAAGACAAAAAGGAGAATGAATGAATGAATGAATGAAAGAAACAAACAAATGAAAAAGAAAAGAAGAAAAAAGAAAGAATAAATACATGAATTAATTAATGAAAGAAAGACAAAAATAAAGATAGAAAGAAAAAAGATTGAGAGAATGAACGAAAGAAAGAAAGAAAGAAAGAAAGAAGGAAGAAAGGATGAATAAACGAATGAATTACTGAAAGAAAGAAAGAAACATAAAGAAGACGAAAACGAAAGAAAGAAAGAAAGACAAAGAAGAACAAAGAAAGAATGAAAGAAGCAAAGAAGACAACAGAAAGAACGAAGGAAAGAAAGATAAAGAAGAAAAAGAAAGAACGAAAGAAAGAAAGCGAGAGGGAGAGAAAGAAAGAAAGAAACGGCGAAAGAAAAAGAATGATGAAGGAAAACAGTTCATTCAGTATATTGGAGTCAGTGTGGCTGAGTGTATTGAATCTGAAATATTTGTAATGTTTTTCTCTGACTGTGTGTGTGTGTGTGTGTGTGTGTGTGTGTGTGTGTGTGTGTGTGTGTGTGTGTTGACACCAGTTGAGTGTGAAAGTGTTTCTGATGCTTTAGAGGAGTTTAATACTGCCACCCAAAAGAGCAAAACCCAGTAACCCTGACAAACAGGAGGACTTTCACTCTCTCTCTCTCTCTCTTTCTCTCTCTCCCTCTCTCTATTTCTCTCTTTCTCTCTCTCTCTCTCTTTCTCTCTCTCCCTCTCTCTATTTCTCTCTTTCTCTCTCTCTCTCTCTCTCTCTCTCTCTCTCTGCCCGTGGAAGTGACAGCAGCTGTTGCTTGAAATCGTAAAAACAAAGGGGCTGCTCTGCTCCATCTGTTGGGGCAAATCAGGGCCAATAATAATCCCACAATAAAAGTTTTGGCATTCAGGCCCCAACAAAGCCGGTGTGTTCCGGCTAATGGAGCGTGCAGATCACCTCACTAACATTTATTCACTCGCGAGCGCATGAATATGAATGACCGCGCGACATTTGTTAACCTCTGTAAGGCAACAGAGACTCTTCATCACACACATGATTATCAGGGAGAGCCTTTAGAACCCTCCCAGGGCCCACGAGGACCCCGGCACTGCAGCACGAGCTTCAAAAGCTGTTAAAAATAAATGATTGGAAGTTAATAAAGTCACTCTGGTGTTAATGCGGAGGGCTTTGAAGCTCTGCTGACAAGTCCACAGCGTCTGTTTATTTATTTACTTATTTTGTTCGTTGTTTGTTTATTGTAAGTCAATACATGCTCTGGCCATTGATCGATCTGAGTTCTTGTTGTGTTTGGGGTCAGACGCTAAGAGGATTTAGCTCGGATTAAGACACTATAATACGGATTACATCTGTAATTTTGCTGGTGGGAACATAATGAATAAATTACAAAAAAAAATAATAATAATAATAAAAATTAAATTCCACTCATGGACGCTTTTTGGACGCTTTTGTTTTTTTTCTTTTCTTTTCTTTCTTTCTTTCTTTTCATTATCTTCTTCTTCTCATTATTATTATTATTATTATTATTATTATTATTATTATTATTATTAATATCGTTGTTGTTGTTGTTTGTTGTTTTTGTTATTTTATTAAAGTGTGCAAGTAAGCCAATTATTTTTTAAATATTATTTTTTATTCTATTCATTTGAATAAAATCATGTCATGACTCTTGAGTAGAAAAAAATGGAAAATGTAATTATTTTCCCAATATAAAAAAAAATACAACAACATAATAAATAAAGCCAGATTTTTATTTTCTCATTCGCTTGTACTGTTGGAATTTAACATTCACGTGCAACCAGATTAAACAAACAAAATTGGTAATTATTAATGATAAGGAGAATCATATTAGCATAAACAGTTTTAATATATATATAATTTAATTTAATTTAACCAGTTTATTTTGCTACATTATTATTTATCCCAGTGGACTTGGATTGTCCCAGTGGGTTTAGCTTTAAGCAGGGAAACATTTCTACCTTTTTTTGTTTTTTTTGTTTTTAATAAACTATAAATAATGTTTTGAGGGCAGAGATGAAGCTGATGCCCCTCACTGCAGTTGCTTCAGTCTCATACAAATTAAAAATGTCTCCAAAAATGGACCTTTATAAAGGCTCTCAAACACGAAAAGAACTTAAAGAAAATAAAAGGGTTCTTCTTTAGCAGAACCCTTTATTGGTACTGGCTAGAATAATTTTCTTTAAAGCATTTTTGGTTCCTTTAGGAGACTTTCAGACACCATGGCTGTAAACGAGAAGTTTAGAAATGTTGGAAAAATGGGAAGGTCCAGAAGTCCAAACCTTAATTTTTAAAGAAAAAAAAACATTTAAAGACCCCCTTTAAGAACCCACCCACCCATTGCTGATCAGGCCAGTTTAACGGAATATTTGAGGTCCATCATTGCCATGGTTTTCCTGACCTCTAGGACATTGGGGGTTAAAGGTGAATGAGTGGCCAGTGTGTGTGGTAACTGGTGGTTTTCTGACCTTTCTCGTCGTGTGTGGGGGTGGCAGTGGTGGGTATGTGGTACCACTGTGCCAGGCTGTTGGAATACCACACACTCAGCTCCTCTCCAGCCTGGATCTCCCTCAGCACGCGGTAGAATATCTGGCACGATAAAAGCACACACCTTAATTCATCACACATATAATAAACAACAACATATATCTATAGTATGTATGTATCGTGTCTCACCTGTCCTCCAGGTAGGTCTGACACCGCCTCCAGGTTCTGCTCGTGACTGTTTCTGGCCGCCCTGATGAATCCAATCCACTCTGAGACTGACCGGCCACTCTCATCCACGAGCTCCCCACGGACAAGACGCACCTGCACGAGGAAACAAGGGGGGCACTGATAATCACAATATAACACACTATATAACACACAGTACAACACACAGTACAACAAACAAGATAACACATAATATAACACATAATACAACACACAATATATAACACACAAAATAACACACAATATCACAGACAATATAACACACAATACGACACAACACACAATACAATACACAATATAACACAATATTACACACAATACAACACACAACACACAATATAATACACAATATAACACACAATATAACACACAATACAACACACAACACACAATACAATACACAATATAACACACAATATTACACACAAAATAACACACAATACAACACACAATACAATACACAATATAACACACAGTATAACACACAATGCAACACACAGTATAAAACACAATATAACACACAATACAAGACACAATACAACACACAACACACAGTACAATACACAGTATAACACATAATACAACACACAATACAACACACAGTATAAAACACAATACAACACACAGTATAACACACAATACAACACACAATGCAACACAGTATAAAACACAATACAATACAACACACAATACAAGACACAGTATAACACAATATACAATGCAATATACAATACAACACACAGTATAACACACAGTATAACACACAATATAACACACAACAACACAATATAAGACACAGTATAACACACAATACACAGTACAATACACAGTATAATACACAATAAAACACAGTATAATACACATTACAACACACAATTCAACACGTAATATAATACATAATACAACACACGGTATAACACACAATACAACGCACAATATAACACACATTATGATTCACAACGTAACACACATTATAACGCACGCCATAACACACAATGCAAGACACAAAATAAAGCACAATGCAACACATAACAAAACACTTTTTAATACACAATATGACACATAGCACAATACTGTGTGTTATAGTACTGTTTTATATTGTCTGTTGTAAATTGTTGTACTGTGTGTTGTATTCCGTGTTGTGCTGCGTTATAACACATTACAACACACAATATGACACTTTATAATAATAATAATACACAAACAACAGGTGATAATAATAATGAGACAATGATCATAATATTAATATTAATATAAAGATCATTCTTATAATGTAGCAATAAAACAGGCGGGTTTAAACCCAATAAAACTCTAAAATCACTGTAATCATAATGAAACGAGAAAAGATGTTACAATAACGACCGCAAATGAGTTTGACGCAAAAACAGTCATAAATAAAACTGTTAAAAAAGAGCTGTGGTCAGAATGAAAGTCGCCAAAATGGATTTTCACCAAAACGGGAATCGTATCTGAAGTCACAGCAAATGCCAAATAATTCTCTGTAATTGCATTATATTCATATATATTCATATTTTAAAACTCATTGTTCATATACTTTTTCATACACGTTTTATTATTATTTTGCATTTAAATCCCAGCCCGTGTCTAATCTAATATCTTCATGTTTACATTCAGCGATTTGATTCTCTTTATTCTTTTAATTCGGTCTCATTTATTTCGTTTTTAAATATAAACTGTGAAAAGTGTTGGAAAGGTCGAAACGGTTCAGTTGGTTTGTGGTTATTGGTGGTCTGCTGAGGGCCAGATCGTGTCCCCCTGTGGGTAATGAGGCTCTATAAGGCGTGTAAAGTGAATTTTATTTGCTCTATTAAAGCTGAATAAATCAACAGTAATAAATAAATCAACACTGAAGGCTTTTCAAGCAGTTTTTTTATGATAAACGCGCGTTTCTAATCCAATCTAATTAATTAAATGTGAATTAAAGCGCGTGTGCACCTGATGAGCAGCGGGAGCGCGCAGTGTAACCCCCCCCCACCCCCCAACCGCGGGAGCGCGCACAGCAGTTTATTATTAGGAAAGAAAAGAATAATAATTCAAAACTGATGTAAAGAGAGAGAGCGAGAGAAAGTCAGAGAGAAAGAGAAAGAGAGAGGGAGAGAGAGAGTGAGAGAGAGAGAGAGAGAGAGAAAGAGAGAGAGTTCTTTTAAGAAATATTATTTTATAATTTTTCATACACTTGCAATCTCAAATAAACATTTTACGGCCAGGTTTGGATTCTCCTTTATTTTATCACGTGTGAAAAGTAACGAATTGATTTTTAAATTTTTAATCGTCTTTTTAATAAAAGTTTTCGTTTCTGATTTTCTGCTCAAATTTCATGATTTTCGGATTTTATTTTTAAAAAAATTGAAGTAAAAACTTCTAACCGGTTTATAATAATCTGCTTTAGTCTCGCGCTCTACACACATAATGTGTGCAATGTGTGAGGCCCCCTCGCGCCCCCCTCCGTGTCTGACTGACAGCAGTGAAGATGAAGATGCATTTTGTGAAACCGATCATTAAACCAATTTAAGAACATAAATCACGTCACTGTTATTATTATTATTATTATTATTATTATTATTATTATTATTATTAAATAAAATCATGTGTCCTGTTTGTAACTTTCACTCCAAGTTCGACTTCTACAATACAGAAACTACGTGTTTGTAATAAAAAGTTATTATCATTAGTATTAATATTATTAGTAGTAGTAATAGTAATCTTAGCGGTATTAACAAAAATCTTCTTTAATTGCTATTCAATTAAACAGTAAAACTTGGAAACATTATTTATAGCATGATTTATTACTATTGTTATGTTACCTCTGTTATCATTATTAACTCTGAAATTTCTGTTAATTTTAGGTAAATTAATCATTTTGTTATATATTATTTAGTTAATAGTAAATAGTCTTCTATAACTGCTCTAATATTAATCATTTAATGTAGAACTACAATAAAACTACAGGTACTGTCTCGCGCAGCTACAAGTCTCTGAATAGTGTTACTGTAACTATCATTATCATTAGCTATTATTATACTATTATTACTATATAATTAGAAATGTTCCAAGGAAATGTAAATGTTAAAATTACATGTAAAGGCCTGGAAATTGCTTTGATATTATAATTAGAATAGGGACTAAATCAGTCAAATCTGACACATCGGTACTACCACTGTTGTTATTATTATTATTATTATTATTATTATTATTATTATTGTTATTATTATTATTATTATTACATCAACACTTAAGGCTCTTCAATTCGTCTTCTTTTTATTGCTGTTGTTGTTGTTATATGTAATATAAAATGAAAATAACATATTATAACAGTATAATAACAGTATAATGACTGTATAAAATATTGGTGGAGAGTGCCGGGCTGGTCTGAAAGTGTGTAAAAGTTTTGGTACCTTCTTCTTGGCCCCCTCCTCGCGCCGGTCCGAGGCGAAGCGGCCCAGTCTGAAGATTCCCGGGAAAGGCCCGAAGCGCAGCCCCGCCGAGAGCGCGCGGTCCGCCACCACACACACACACACCGGGGGAGAGCAGGGCGCCAGCATCACACACACCCAGACCCTCACACACACACACTCAGACACAGAGGGAGAGAGAGTGAGGGGATGATAGCAGCTCAGACTCCGCCTGCAGAATGACGCACGAGACGCGGAGAGCGCTGCTTTTCTAAGGGCACACACACACACACACACACACACAGGCACGCACACACACACACACACACAAACACACACATAGGGCGGCCACAAGACAGGAGGGCTGGTTTTACACACACATGCACATTCATACAGTCACACACGCTTTCTCTCTCTCTCTCTCTCTTTCTCTCTCTCTCTCTCTCTCTTTCTCTCTCTCTCTCTTTCATTCTCTCTCTCTCTCTCACACACACACTCTCTCAAGTTTCTTTTCTCTCTCTCTGTGTATCTCTGTCTGTATCTCTCACTCACACACTCTTAAGTCTCTTTTAATTTCTCTCTCTCTAACACTCTCACACTCTTTCAAGTCTTTCTTTTTCTCTATTCTGTCTCTCTCTCTCTCACACACACACACACTCTCTCTTAAGAATCTTTTATTTTCTCTCTCTCTCTCTCTCTCTCACACACACACACACACATGCACACACACTTAAGTCTCTCTTCCTTTCTCTCTCTCACATAAACACACACTTATACTCTCTGAAGTCTGTCTTTCTCCCTCCCTCCCTCCCTCCCTCTCCCTCTCTCTCTCTCTCTCCCTCCCTCTCCCTCTCTCTCTCTCTCTCTCTCTCTCTAATGACCCTTTAGTGGACAATAGGGGCCCTGTGACCTTCCCGTCCCCAGAAATCTAATTTGTCAGTGCAGGATGAAGGCCTGTAGAGAAAGAGAGCCTGGGCTGGAACATTAATCCTCAGCAGGAGCTTTTCTGCCCCGGACAGCTCCGAGATTTTAACTGACAAACCCACTGCATAATTTACCCATAAATCCTGCGGCCCGGCCCTTTGGAAATCACTGCCTGCTTTAAATGTACTTGTCTGAAGCCCTTTGAGCTTCTCTGCTCCTCAGAGAGCCTTTCTCCTCTCCTCCGGGGTCTTTGTGAGGACCTGTCTGAACTAAAGCGAGCTGGAAGTTTTGGGGGGACTTGTTAACCACTATTGAGGGTCGGCGTGTGCCGGACAGGTACTCAACAGGAGAATCCACCAAAAAAAAAACAGCTTTCTGAAATAACCAGCACTCTCTTCTCTTCACTCTTCACTCAGATAGGAAGGGTTTATTTTTATTGTTTCTTTTGTTTTTTTGTTTTTGGAGAACCTCATACAGGTTCTCTATCCAACCCATCATCTCATTTAAGACACAATGTCCTTGAAATGTTCCTGAAATTTTACCATAAATGACTCTTCAAACTGGGATCACCTCAGTTATTTTTTTTTTTAAATATATATGTTTCTTGGAAAAAAATATGACTGTCTATCTATCTATTTATTTATTTATTTTGTTTTGTTTTATTTAGACTGTTTCGCCTCTCAGCTTGTAAAATCATAAAGACATTATGATTAAATAACAAATTGGATTTCCTAGTTTCCTGATTTGGCCCTGATCTTTTTATGTTTTTTTTTTTTTTAAATAGATGCACAGTGATAAATTGTGAAACTATTTGAAATTTCCACCAAGTGTATATTACGTCTCTTAATTTTGTTTTTTTGTAAGAACATCTAAAAATTGACCTCTTTTCCTCTTTCATCATCTCTTTTCCTCCTCTTCAATTTTTGTTCTTTGTCTTTTTTCATTCTTTGTTTTGCACATCTATTCTTCTTTTCATCTTCTCTCTTTTACCCCTCTGGGTTTTTTTTTTGTCCTCTTTTTGCCATATTTTTTTCTCTTTCCCTCTTTTTTCACCTCTTTTTTTTCATCTCCTTTCTTTGATTTTTCCCTTTCGATTTCACTCTTTTCTTTTACATCGCTTCTCCTTTGTTTTTATCTCTTTCTTCTCATCTCAGATTCAGTCTCTGATAATGTAGCTGCTGGTCAGTTATCATAATAAGAGCAGCTCTTTTAAAGCCAGATCATTTACTTCTTTAGTGCAGTAAAAACAGCATCATTTTGGGGACTGGTGCTAAAACACTTGCTGTGACCCCTCTGATCTGATCCCTGAGTCACTGACCAGAGGATTAGAGAGATAAACAAACGTTTTTTGGGTCATGAAGCCAAAACGGCGAGCTTGTCCTGGTCACCTTTGCTCAGTCTGAGTGACTGGACATGAGCTGAAGTCTTTCTCGCCCCTCTGCTTGGTTCTCAGCCCTCTTCTGCCCTTTTAATGAGTGAAAGAAGCGTGAAGGACACGCGAAGCCTGCGCTGAATAGGTGTGTGTAAAAGGCCCGGCTGTGCGCTGGGTTATTTATTAATGTTGCCATTTGTGACTGGTTCCCATCCTAAAGCTCAATAGGAGCCACACACACCAGCCGGGCACATTCCCAACCCTGTCCTGGAGGAACACACACACTGAATAAAAATGTGGCTGCCTGAATGAAAATGAGAAATTTGCTTTCCAAATAAAAAGATCCGGCACCAAGAAGCACCAGCAATGAGTCACAAATGCTCAGAAAGAAACAACAGTGCAGCGATAATTCAGGGCCGAATTAATGCACACAGTGCAGGATCAGTAACACCTGCAGTTTTATTCATCAAAACTTTGCTAATCTTTACTAACATAGCAATCCAAACTTTACTAACATTTACTTTCGCACTTGCATTAACACTTGAAGCGTTGATTTAAGTGCAAATGAACACAAATAAACACCGGATGTATTAATGGCAAGGTATATTGCAATGGGTTATAATGGGTTATAATGCACAACTGCAAGCTAAAATACATCGTTATCAGATATAATACAACATCGTTAGTTATAATAAAACATTAAAAGTTAAAATATTATTCAACATTGTAATAAAAAAAATCACTATGTGTTTTAAAGCAATGATTCAACACTGTAACTTACAAAGCAACACTGCATGTTATAATGCAGCCCTGTCAGTTATAATGCATTATAACTTAGTGTTGCCCACTGTTGCATTATAACTAATAGTATTGCAATAAAATGTAGGGTTGTGATATAACTTTTAACGTAGCATCATAACTGACAGTGCTGTTTTATAGCTAGTCAAATTATGTTATAACTTATAGTGTTGCATTATAACTCATAGTGTTGCATTATAACTCATACTATTGCAACAAAATGTCGTGTTGCAGTATAACTTATAACGTAGCATCATAACTGACAGGGCTGTTTTATAACTAGTAAAATGATGTTATAACTTATAATGTTGCATTATAACTTACAGTAATGCATTATAACATATGGTGTTGCATTATAATGCTACACTGTAAGTAAATAACACAAGTTATTATATCACACTACTAGTTACAAAACAATATCTTCAGTTTTACTGCAACATTAGAAACTGTAATGTAATATCACGTACTATAATGACACACTGTATATTAATCCAGTACTATAGATTATAATGGTTTCTGTAAATCATAATGATATGCTTTAGAAGTGGACTAAGTGTGGGTGTATAATGCAACACAAGTGTATTTGGCTGTGTGTGTGTGTGTGTTGAGAAAGAAAACGTGTTGGAAAAAAAAACCCAAAAAAACCTGCCTGTGTTGGAAGTGAAAAGCAGTGTTTGGAGCAAATGGGATGGAAAATTAAATGAAATCAAACAGCTTGAACAGCTGCATTGTCCTGCTCTTCTTCTACTTAAATAGCACATTAATTACATGGCAGCAGTTTTGTATTTGGGGACAATATTGCTGAGTGTTTCGGGGCTGCTTTAATGGACTGCGCACCACAACAGATTTTTTTTTTTGGGGAGGTGAGGGCACTTTTCTTTTCCAAGCCAAAGGCTCTCAACACTTTATTTATTTTTTGTATTTTTTTTTTTTAACAGGTTGCACGATAATGAACCGTGAATGTAGAGGAACAACAAGTGTGTAAAGAGCTACAGTTTGGAGGGGCAATGTCCCACCAGGGAGCTCCATTCATCTGTCCCGAATGCTCCAGAGTGCCAGGGTTCACCTCTCTATCCGCACAGTCACAAAACCCCCCTTAAGACCCACCAGAAAAGGGGAAAAAGAACGTTGTACTTTGTTTTGTTTTTTTCTTTACCCCAGTCGTAACCTTTTCTCTCAACGGGCCAGGTTCTTCAGCTTCCTTAGCAGTGGAAAATATTCCCAGGTCCAAAAAAATGTGCAGTGCAACTGAGGCCATGCCCCCCTCACCCCCACCCCTCTCCCCTCAAAACACTCAGAGAAAAGATAAATAAAAACAAGCAAAAAAACAGCTTTAACCGTTCAAAAGCAATGGGTGTTTGTTGGTGTGACTGTGACATCATAATCACACTTAAACAAGCAAAACAACAATAAACAACCTTGACAATTCAAAAGCAAGGAGTGTTTGTTGGTGTGGCTGTGACATCACAGTCACACTAATAAATAAAAAAAAAACAAGCAAAAAGCACCAGCCAACCTCAACTATTTAAAAGTAAGGAGTGTTTGTTAATGTTTTTTGTGACGTCACAGTCACACCAATAAATAAAAACAAGCATAAAAATGACCAAGCAACCTTGACAGCTCAAAAGCAAGGAGTTTTTTGTAAGTGTGGTTGTGACATCACAGTCACACTAATAAATAAAAGCAATCATACAGTCATTAAAGGATTTTAACAATTCAAAAGCAAGGAGTGTTCCTAAGTGTGGTTGTGACGTCACAGTCACACTAATAAATCAAAACAACCATAAAAATGATAACTCAACACTATAAGCTAGAATGCAACACTGTGGTTGTGGTTGTCCCGATCACATTAATAAATAAAAGCAAGCAAAACAAAAACATCAAACAACTTGAACAAGTCAAAACCACGCGGTTTTGTAAGTGTGGTTGTGACGTCACAATCCTACTTCCAAAGAACGAGTAAAAACAAAAAATCAAACAACTTTAACAGTTCAAAAGCAAGGAGGGTTCCCAAGGGTGACGGTGACGTCACAATCGCCAGCAGTCGAACATTCCAGGAGCAAAAGCGCGCGGCCTCACTGCGCCAGAGAGAGAAATAGAGCGCGCACCAGCTGCATGGCTGATGGATACGGGTGGGACATTACTGCTGCTTTTGAATACTAATCACGCTTGTATGGGAGTCCCACCAGATGACCTGATGGGGATTAGAACCTAGACCAATACCCCACCCTCCCCGCCCCAAAAGTGGGCGCGAGGGGCGGGGCTGATTGGTGTCCGTTGGGGCGTGTATGCTCTTATTATGAGTCACTAGTGGATTTTAACCATAAAATGCTTCCAAAAATGTGTGTGCTAGTTGTGTATGTGTGTATATGTGTGTATGTCTGTGTATGTGCGTTTATGCGTATATGTGCGTTTATGTGTGTGTGTATGTATGTGTATGTGTATATGTGTCTGTGTATATGTGTGAGTGAATGTGTATGTGCGTTTATGTGTATATATGTGTATGCGTGTGCTTATGATGTATGTATGTGTATGTGTGTGTGCATGTGTGTGTATGTATCTGTGTGTTTCTATATGTGAGTATGTGTACGTATGAGTGTGTGTGTGTGTGTGTGTGTGTGTGTGTGTGTATGTGTGTGTGTGTGTATGTGTGTGTGTGTGTGTGTGTGAATAGTTTCAGTATTCAAAGCTCGAGCAGTTTAGATGTGCCTTTTGAGCCCTGACTTTAAAGTCTCTTGTCGTGTGTGAAAAAAGGAGCCTCCTCATAATGGGCTGTAAAACTTTGTGTGAATTGAAATGTTTCGGTGTGGCTTATAAATTCATACCTTTTCTCACTCGAGCGCGCGATTCTCTCGGCTGTCCGGCCCGTTTGGAGCTCGAGCTCTTTTGTGGGCTTCATTTTCTAGGCAAATGTATGCAGGGGGGCTCTGTGTGAAAGACCCTGCGTGTCAGCCGGGCCTAATTGGGATTAAGGCACTTTAAACCATATGCAGGAAAAATAAGGAGGAGGAGGAGGGGGGGAGGGGGGGCCGCTGGGGTCTGTCAGGTTTCACAGCACCGACTTTTACCCTCTTTCGCCCCCTCTGAGTCGTTTGCGTGCGGATGTGTGTGTGTTGGGTCTAGAGGAATGTTCTCTTTTCAGGCCGAATAAAGCCAGTGCATAATAAATACAATATTCAGGTCAAGTGCAGGAATGGTAGGGAACTCACGCGTTACACACACACACACACACACATACACTTACACCCCATCAACCCAAGTGTTGAAAGAGAAGTTACCAGATGTACCAGTACCAGTTACATGTGTGTGTGTGTGTGTGTGTGTGTGTGTGTGTGTGTGTATAAATATATATAAATATACACTGAATTTGTATGAATATAAATTAAATTCCACAAATATAATTTACATATATTATGTATAAATATTATGCCTGTATCATAAGCATTCTAAACCTGGCGCCAGATTGAAGCGCTTCTCTCTCTCTCTCTCTCTCTCTCTCTCTCTCTCCTCCTCCTCCTCCTCCTCCTC
>JBBPCZ010123662.1:13676-25883 GCA_037974445.1 Brycinus macrolepidotus | reverse complement strand
GTGGAGGAATTTAACAGACACTGGCATGGAATGGTTGTCATACTCATAGAGATGCTGATTTAAAAATAAATTGCAGTAGTCTCTTATTTTTTTCCGGAGCTGTATATAAATATATTCAAGAAACATATAAATATCAAAGAATTGAACAGAAAATGCTCCAAACATTCCAAGCTGCTGTGTGCTCAGAACTGTACGTGTCAGATTGCATAATGATTGACAGTCCTCTCTCCCTGCTAATATAAACAACCTGGCATCAGTGACAGTGGTGACCGGGTCAGTCTGATTTTGTCTAACAAGTGCTCCCTCCTCTCAACTCGACCATACAACTGGCCTAAACAGCATTTTACAGACTTTGTAAGCTGATGTTACTCGAAAACTCATTGGTAATACTACCCTTTAAATCGATATCCATATTTCATAATTAACCCTAAGTTTATGTTCATTTTTTCAGGTATGCTCTGGTTGTCATGGTTAGTTAGCAAACAAAATAGTTACTAATTGCAACTATTACTAAGGCCAGAGAAAATTTAGAAAGACACAAAGAGAGATATCACATTATGCTGTTAATGTTCTGTTAGATAACGGGACAGATGAGTCTGACTTACATAGCAGTGATGATACCGAAGTAAGTCTGAGGTGTACATCTCTTAAAACATTTTTTAATTGTGTTATGTGTCCCGTTATTTTTTTCTCCTCTTTTTCTGGCATGATGGCGAGGTGGAGGCAGAGCGAGCTGGAGGCTGATTGACTGATTGACTGACTGATTGTGGACCTGATAAAAGCCTGTGTTGCTGTTGTGGAGGGTCTTTTTGTTTGTCGGTTGTTTAACTTTTGTTAGCCTGGAAGTTCTTCATAGTTTTGTAAAGCATGCAGGTTGTATTTTAGTCCATTTAACCTTTTTAATTTAGTCTTTTTTCCTTTGTTTTGTTTTTGGCACTCCTGCAGGACGATTCATGTTAATTATTTTGGCAGGAAAATGACTTTTCATTCTCATTTGTACATGAAATCAGGACGTTTTTAACAGAAAGTGTAGGTCTTCCATAATGATTACATTGCCTTTATTTGGGAGTTGCTTCAGACTGTTTTTTTTAAAGAATGTGGAGACTTAATAAATCGTTTATGCATTGGCTGTATGACTTCGCACTTTTTTCCTTGTTTTGACAGCTCATTATGTTGGGCCTTGATTTGAGTCATAACATAAATTGAGGGCTCGTTCGGGATAGAGACTTTACTGCGTGCTGCTAGTTTCCCCGCTTTGCAGAGTTCTGCGTTGTTTTCAATGTGTGTGGATTTATGTGGTTCTTTCTGAAACACTATTTTTCTTCACTCGTTGCAGTTATTTTTGGACATTTGTTATCTTTTGTGAAATTTCAGTGGGCAGCCTCCATGTTGCTATTTTTCTCTTGCTGTACTCATTGATATGGTTCCAAATGTTTAAAAAATGTGTTATAATAGAAAAGATCTGGTGTGGAATTAGCACATTTATACATTATATTCAAGAAATGTATAAATATTGCATTAATGCAATGTAACAGTAATTGCTCCAAAAAGTCCAAGCTGCTGCCAACTCTGAACTGTGGGTGTGTTTTGTTCAGCTTTGTGAGAGTACTCTTTTGCTCTTAATCATTCTTGTAGGCCTCTTAGTAGCATTTTATAAAGAATTGGACCAGCTGAATCACTGTAGAATAACTGAACTTCAACAGCTGATTATTATGAGCTTGAATTACCTTGTGGATGCCTTAAGTCTGACAAGAAGGACAAGGTGATCCCTAATGATGCTGCTTTATGCCAGTGGTTGCTCCTATAAAACCAAATGAAACTGTTTGGTCCCTGTCTAGAACTGAAGCTAGTGATCAAACCTTACACACGAAGGACCTGCAAGTTAAAGAGAAGGAGCCTGAGCTTTCAACAGACTTGGAACTCAAAAAAGGTTCAGTTTGAGGCAACAAAGCACTTGAAGGAAATGGAACTTGAGGCCCCTAGACATGAACAAACCTGATCTCCTGCTGTTGCCACTATTTCATCTGAGTTTGATGTCAATAAGCATGTTCGTCCAGTTCCTCCTTTAAATGAAAAGGACATCCACAGATATATCACACATTTTGAATGTGTGGCTACTTCTCTGGGCCAACCTCAACGTCTTTGCTTCTGCAATGTGTTTTAACTGGCAAAGCCCAAGCGGCTTAGTCTTTTTTAACATTGAGTCTTGACTTTGAAGTTGTTAAGACTGCAGTTTTAAGGTCACATGAACTTGTACTTGGAGCTTATCGGCAGAAGTTAAGAAACTTTAAGAAAGAAAAACAAAACCTATGTAGAATTTGCTTCTGAATTTTTTTGAGAATGTCTTTCAACTGATGGCGTTTGTCTCAAGAGGTTACTGATCTCAATAAGCTTAGAGATTTGATATTTCTTGAGGAGTTTAAAAACTGTCCTCCTGAGACTGTGGCTACCTATCTAAATGAGCAGAAGGTAGTAGCAGCTTTGGCTAATGAGTTTGTGTTAACTCATAAGAGGACCTTTGCAGAGAAGTCTGTGCCACGTGCTGATAAGACCAGCAGTCTTTGAGAGATCTACCACGTCTAATCAAGGAAAGAAAAGCCAGTGTTATGATTCTGTGTCTAAAGAGAAGACATTCTATTTCTAAAGCAAGGTCATGTTATAGCTGACTGTTCTGCCCCTAAGACTAAAACTGCAAAGTCCTCTAAACAGTCTAAAGTAGCGAACAGATCTTCTCTGTCTTAACCCTTAGAAAGTGAGCGGCACAGATCCATTCCGGAAGTGCAACAAATGATGAATCGTCGTTATACAGCAAAACAACTCCTTATATAGAAGTTCCCCCGGTTTGTGTTGATGCTTAATATGTCAGACGTCATGCTGAGCTTTGTTTGGTGTTCCTATGTCACATAGAACCAAAGTTATTGTAATTAAAAAAAACATTTAATAATAATAACCACTATTGGGGTTTTAAAAACTGCATCACATGCAAATGCCCATAAAGAACAAAAATGAACAAATTTCTTTTATTTTAGGTCTTGGAAACAAACAGAAAAAAACACAAGATCTTTGAACCGGGAGAACTTTCAGGATAGTCTCCGCCCACAAGTGGGTGGGGAAAACCTGCAGAGGGAGGGGGTCCGGAGAGCGGCCGAGCGAAAGAACAGCAAACAGAGAGTGTGTAAGAGAACAAACACCGGTTTTAGACTGATTTACACCATTTATATTTACTGAAATCAGATTTTACTGATACACTCTGAGTTCTAAGGGTTAATGTTTTCTGATTTTGAACATGAAGTTCTTGAGTAACTTGAGTACAACTCTGTTGAAATTCTCTGATACAGGAGGTGCTCAGTCTTTCCTTTTAGAGAGTGTTACCTTTTTCAAATCCATTCTAGGGTATTGATCTAGGGGGTTTTGCAGGTGTGCATTGGCACAAAGCTGAGTGGAAATCTCCTGTCGAATCAGGTTGAGTGGTTGTGGGTTTGAGGCCCAGCTTGCCTGTTAAAGATATTTTTTACATTATGTGTAATAATTTGGCAGGGGGAAGTTCTGGCAAGCCCACTGTCTATTGAGAGTCTTGAAGAGGTGTCTCAGAATACCTGGCTGTCTTTTACCCCTGGCCTGTTTAAGGAACTTCAAGAGCACAGTCCAATTCTGATATTACGTTTTTATCCCGAGTTTAAAATGCTGAGTCTTTTACTGCATCTAAGCTGATTCCTGACCATGTATTTAGTCAGTTTGCAGAACCTGTTAGGGAAGATAATGTTTTTGTTGGTTATTTGAGCAGAGAAAAGATCCTTCCCTCTCAACTTTTAGAGCTGAAGTCGGTCTAGATAATGAAAGTGATCATGTGGCTGTTGTTCTTTGTGAAAGGAATAAAGCTTTAATGAGAAAATGGCCTCCACCTAAAGAGTCCTTGCAGGGAGACTCTTATACTGTTCAATGTACAGATTCTGAAATTTGCTAATTATTGTAGCAGATCTGGTCACCTGGCAGTTAATAAGACCTATGACCTGTATTTTGCAGATTTTTTTGCTTTTAAATCACCTCGCGTGTGTGCCTGTTGGGCCTGAAGTGAGCGATACAGACGTGAATAGCATGCTACAGACTCGACAATTCAGAGATCCTTGCTAGCCTTGATTCTCACTTTCCAGTCTCAAAAGGTTGCTCCTCAGAACCTTAAGCATTCTCACTGTTTTCTGATGTTTCCCTTCAAACTAGCTTGGTTTCTCATGATCTTGAGTAGAGCATGTCACACCAGTTAAACAGTATCCTTACCGTACCGGTACTGAGAGGCGTCCTCTCTTTGCCAAAGAGAGCTTACATGACTGAGTGTGGTATTGCTGGCCCTAGTCAGAGTGCTTAGAGCTCTTCTTTCCTCTTAATTCTAAAGCTTGACAGAACGTTTCATTTCTGTACAGATTACAGGAAGGTGAATACCTGGACAAAGGTAAATTCTTTCCCAATGGCAAGAATGGACGACTGTATTGGGTTGGGCCAACCAAGTACATTACTAAACTGGACTTACTGAAAGACTACAGGCAAGTTCTGTTACAGAATGAGCGAAACAAATCTCTCCAGATGGCTAAGGCCCCTACACTGTAATGACTTTTGGAGGTTGGTAAATCAGGTTATTTCAGGCTTGCCTAGACTTGTGAGGAATATCATGGTGTCATGGTGTGAAGTTCCTCATGCAGTGAACATATATTTGACCTACGTATATTTGACAACCCTTTTCATACAGATGCGAACTTCACTGTTAATTTACCTAAAGTTTAGTTTTGTAAAGCCTCTGTGACCTACTTGGGTAAATTGTTGTGGCGACTATTGACCAATACCCCGTTCCTCTCCACAAAAAGAGTCTAGAAGATTTCTCCGGATGGCTGGTTATTACAGGGCTTTCTGTTGTTGAAGTTGTTACTTCTCTTACAGACCTTCTAAACAATAAGGCGGACCAAAGTCTGTAAACCAGTTTTTGAGTGGGCTAACGCCTTGCTTTTCCATTCAGTTGAAACTGGCTGTTGATGCGAGTGATACAGGTGCAGGAGCTGTCTTGTTGCAAGATGACAAGCAAGGGGTTGAGCATCTTGTTAGCTTTTTCTCCAAGAAGTCTGACAAACATCAGAGGAATTGTTCTGTGGTTGAAAAAGAAGCACTTTGAGGTCTCTGTAAGTGGCTCCCACTCTGTAATTGTCTTTGCTGATCATAATCCGCTTTTGTTCTTACAAAGAGCATTTAACATCAATCAAAGATCGCTGAGATAGAGTCTCTTTCTTCAAACCTTTGGTTATTCAACACATCAGGGCCTGTGTTAACGGCTTTGCTTATGCTCTCTCAGGAGCCAGGCCTGTGCTGTCTTTTCCATCACTAACACCTGTCCTGGCTCCTGACTGTCAGCTTCCCTGAGTGAGAGTTGCACTGTCCCTGCTAGAAATTGCTGCCATCTATTCTGGGCTTATTCCACTTTGTGCCTACTGTGATGTCCATGTACCTCACAGGTGACTGCTGGCTGATATAGACTATATTTAGTATAAATTTATACTAAACTTGATTTAGAGATTATCTTGGGGCGCTGTTTCTATTTATTGCCACCTAATCTAATTCAGTTCCACACCAATAACCTGAATTTGGCTATTTTTGTCTTTGTTTGCTATTTTAATTCTTTCATTTACCTGGGTATGACATATGTTATTATTTTCTGACATCATGTCCTTACCATAAATGCCATTTTCTTCTGATTTCTTGGTCATTTTTAAAGGTAAACGTTTGATAAACGTTTGAAAAGATCAGGAAGTGTCTTGTAAATTCTTTTGGGGTCTAAACAGAATGCTAAACATGAACGAATACTGGCATTATGAATATTACTGAAATATTCTGATTCTGACTATTCTAAAATAGTCCTACTTATGTCAGTTAGCCAGATGGTGAAGCATAATTCACGACATGTCCAAAGCAGTGAGCTTTCATTCCAGCTGATGCTTATTGCTGCACATGGTGATCAAAAGCTGCTTGCCCATGGAAGGCTTTGGCCTTCTGCTGCCGTTGTTTCGAGAGACAGTTCTTACTCAGTAGAGATTGTTGTAATGACTTTTAAATGAGTCAGTGATACAGTTTGATGAGCCTGTGTAGGAAACTCTATCAATAATGAGCTGTTGCTGCTTCTAGACGTTCACTTTACAGAAGCAGCACTTACAGTTGAATGGGGCAGCACTAGTTAGGCCGATATTTAACAAAGTCAGACACACTGTGGGAATACACTGAATGTCCCAACGCATTCTACTGTCAGTGTGTATGGTTAATTTTTTTGTTGACAATGAGTGATGCTGAAATAGCACACTAAGGCACTCTTCCATAGGTATACCATGCTGTACCTAAACTGTACTGCGACGCCATGGAAAACACGCTTTGATTTTCCAGTGTATCTTAGCCAGGTAACGGAGTTTCTGACACATTAGCAGTGCAATTCTTTCCCCACATTTATGCATCCATGGAGTCGAACCAGCGGAATGTTTTTCTGTCAGAGCCACTTTTGATATTGCCGTCTTTAATTTTTTTATAATCTTCTTTGAGTTTTCTAGCCAAGTGATGAAAACCTAACCCAGCTAACTTGTTAACGATATCCTGGCACACCTTTGTGTTTCTCACAGTGTTAGAAAACTTTCAGCCCAAACAGATACACCCCAGTTGTTAGTCTATATCTCCATTTTTTGTAGTCCGTCTGTTGTCATGACAACATTTTTTTGACCAATCAAAAATCTGTGATGTAGTCAGTTCAGTAGCGGCCCACTTTTGGCCCTGCAATCAACCAGCTTGAATATGGCTTGGGTACGGGTTGCTTTATTTGTAATTGAAAATAATTTGTTTGGACTAAGGTGCACTGGTGCACTGGTACCCCTAGAGCATAATTAGAAAGGGTGTCCACATACTTTTGGCCATGTAGTAATTTGTTTGTTGCACCCCGACTAATGAGCACTCCTTCACCTTAGGCCCTGCTGACCATATGTGTAGAGTATGTGCATTAAGTGCTGATGTAATCAAACACCAGGCCCAGTGAGAGAAACAGTTTTCTGCACACTTTTCTGCAAATTCCCTAGAAGCACAAATCAGAACATGATTTTTTTCTGTAACTCATACAACAGTTTTGTTTGTCCACCCACCCGATGCCCATGTTACAGTGTATCTGCATGTGGCATCATAGTGTACTTGAGTTTCATCATGTTGCTGTCAAATGGCGTAGCAAAGATGGGTCAGAAAACTGTACAATCACTCGCTCAAAAATTCAGTTGATTGCTGACATTCCTACTTGCATTCCTTTATTTGAAGTTTGGCAAAATAAGTAAATGGGACATTATCCACTTACTTATGCCAATATATTTTTATAAACCAACCATCTAGGCATTAAATGGTGTTTGCATTAAAACATTTTTTGTTGTTCAGACACTCCAGAGAAGATGTTTCAGTACAGATTATTCAACTCTCTTTGTATTGTTTAATGAAGCACTATTAAGCACTATTCTTATAAAACACCTTTCTTGTCATTTTGTAGTTAATAAAGTTGCATAATTCCAGCTCTGAACAATTTCTCTAAAATCTTTCAAAACAAGCAATGAAGCCTAAAAATGTCGTGAACACAGGAGTTCTAGAAGAGATTTCTGGTTCTGAATTCGAGCCTCACAATTGGGCCTCAACTAGGCTTGTTGATCTAATACAGGCCAAAAATCACTGGACTGGAAATCAGAAAAAGGCTGAGTGGTCAAACTGTGCACTATATGGATGTCAAAACTGGAATTTTATAACTTACATAGCGCCCTCAGGAGAAAGTAGGGAGCCATCTTGGATTCAGTGCAGCCAGACAAATGTATTATTAATAGCTTATTCATTGAAGAGAGAGAAAAAGACGGTATTGGATTGATATCGGTATCAGGTGATTGCAATATCAGTATCATATCGGACATGAAAAAGTGGTATCATGCCACCCCTAACTCCTAACCCCCTCACCTAGTGAGGTCTCAGGGAACATGCTCCACTTGAATGATGTCTTTATTTGGACATTTGTTAGATTCTACAGGAAAAAAAAATCAATGATTCTAGGATGGCGTGATTGTGCAGAGCTAAGCCTTCAAAGTTGCTAAACTCTGGAAAATATCATTAGATTTAAGCAATGCACTAAACACCCTGAAGTTTTGACAATTTCAATGTACTATAAAATGTACTGTAAAGTAATTAAATGACTGTATAAATTACTTTGTATTACCTTGTGTTACCTCAATATGTAATGAGTAACTTTTATAACTGAAATTTATTAGAGTATTCAGGTAGATACCATAAAGCTTCACTGTCATTTTGCTGTGTGTATACCGTTTATTGTGACATTTTGTAAAGTATTCTAGTCTGTGCATGAGATGTGATTTAGTGACTGAAAAGTTTTATAATTATATTTTTGATGGGAATGCATGTATTTTATAAGAATACAAATGCATTTAAGACGTTTGACAAATGAGGCTCTTCTCCATTGTTTGTATTTTGAGGAAATCGTGCCGGCCAAGTCTAAGGCCTTTCTGCAGTGCTTGCATGTCTCTGAGAGACTTAATTATCAATTCAGTCAAGTGTACTGAAGATGTATGTGGCTTTTAGCAAATGAACCGCATGAAGAGATGTTCTTTAGCACTAATTACAGAAACTCTGTATATGGGGCATGGGGGATGGCCTGCCTTGCTTCATGTCACGACTCCTGGTGGAAGAGCCTAATGAAGGAGGCCTTGATTAATACACTCTCCATCTCTAGGAACGCACAAGGCTATGTGCTGCTACATACACAAGTGAAACCTCAAGTAAGCTGGCAAATTTCTCTAGACACACTTTCAAATTGACATAGCTTCTCCCTCCAAACGTGTTCCGTCAGCTGTGACACGTTTGGTGCCGGAAGTCAGCTTCTTTAGGACTTTAGGTCTTTTCTAACACTGTACACCACACTGGAATGAATATGCAGACAAAATCGATGCTCTAGACCATCCCTGGTCATTTTAAAGGATCATTTTGGCTTCACAGTTTTCACAGTTTTATCCCATTTTATACCATTTTATTGTTGTGCATTTCACTCCAATACCCAGGAAGCATTGTGCAAAGGCAACCACTGGGAATCCCTGTGATGCTAAACCAGTCCTGCTAGCCTAGCCACTGATCTACAGGCCAAGTACAACCAAGTGGTATTTCTGACTAAGTAATCAAGTGTTGTGTCTGTTGTTTAGAAAAGTTCCTCCCACCTTCAAGAGAGCCACTATATGAGGCGAGCAGGTGTAACCATGGTTACATTTTTTCATTTTGGCCAGACTGTGCCTTTGAGGTAGTTTAACTTGCTGTAATATTTAGGTGCTCCTGAAGGCCCTGATGATGTTAGATCAAAACTGTCCCTCTGTGACCTCTTTCGAGCATCTCTCAATTACCTTCCTTCATGGAAACCGCTGTCAGTGATCAAAACTAGACATCTGGGAAGATTTTATGAGAGTAAAGTGGACCAGGGCGAGGGCGGTCTTATGCTATGCATGCACCTATGCTCCAACGAGTTGGCTGTTTTTTCTGAAGGTGCTCATTGAAAGCCAAACCAGTCTGCCCAAACCAGTATAATTAGATCTCTGTGGAATCAGGACATTTAAATACATAAATTAAAGAAAACTGAACCTGAGTATTAAAAATAATGTTGAAACTATTTATCTTGACACTCCTACATGGAGTAATAGGTGTAAGCATGGATGAATTTGGAAAATGAATGGAAAAGGGTAGACCTGTGGGATACATTATGCTGTTTTTGAGGCTTGCGTGTGGTGGATGTATTTAAATAAATATACATTTCTAGTTTGTTGGAGTTAGTATGCTGTTTCTGAGCTTCTGCATCTTCCCCCCAAGATTTTTTAGGCTTCAGGGTTTAGGTTTACCTAGACAGCAGTGATACAGAAGTAAGTTTAAGTCATAAATCTTGTAACATCTTGCTTAGTGACATATTTTTCATTAAGTTCTTCTGGCTTACCAAATGAAGAGCCAACTTCATTATTCATTGCAAAGTTAGAGCTTCAGGTTCCTTGTGTTGCTAGAATGTTCAGTTTCACTTTAAAAAGTGCAGCAGTCAGAATGTAACGCTGTGCTATTTAAGGCAGAATGGAAAATAGTGGTTCTATTTGAAAAGGTGGATCTGAAAACAAGAGGACAACTTGAGCTTCACAAATTACATTGCAAGCGCAGTAACTTTGAAAAGCCAGCGACTTGGCGAGTTATTTCAGTGTTCTATATTGAATTTGTATAGATTTAGTGATTAGCTGTGCTGCTCTTTATCTTCAGCGTCTGTGACTCATTCTCAGTGTTGAACTGAGGCGTGATGTTCACTGCTGTGAGTGAGAGAGATGTCAGACGCCCAAGCTGAGATGATAGCCTGTATATGTATTGCCCAAAAAATGAATATCTGAATCCCAGCATTGAAAATCTAATGCCTACCTAATGGACGAATTTGCGAATAGTTGGATATTCATGTCCAGCCAAAGTAATTTCCTTTTAAATATGTTTGTACTTAATGGCCATTTTGCTTGTAAATTAAATAAATAAAAGGGTGGTCTCTGACTTTTGCACGGTACTGTTTTTTTTTTGTTTTTTTTTGCCTCTTTGTCCAGGCATTTCAATTGGAGGGTGGGACATGTGTGGTCATGGAGAATGGAGTAAAGAACTGAACAGCTTAGGGAAGATGGAAAAGGGTTGTTTGGCAAGATCACAGCTTTGGCCTGTTAAAGCCTGGACCGTAGCCCAAAAATGAACCAAACCGAGCATGATTCTCCTCTCTCTCTCGCCTATTCTCTCCTGTTTTCTTTCTCTTTCTCCGACTCCATCTGTGGTTCGCCGCTGATGTCCACAGGGCAAACATCTGTAGGCAACAAGCCATGACGGGCTGGGGCTTTGTCCTCCTGAGCCACCGTGCTGAAGCTCGGATTGAGACGTGCAGAAAGTTTCTGGCTGTTCAGTAATTGGTGGAAAACAGGGAAGGTCAGCATGCTGATCCACAAGACATTTAGTCATGGCCAGATGTGAAAGCAGGCCTAAGCTGAAGACCTGCAGGCCTATTGCTAATAGAAACACATCCCATAGAGTAGGAGGATGGGGAGTTATCAATTTATTCTCTCTCCTGCAGTTAGGACTGAGTATTCTTTGAAATCGTTCGGTACTGGTACCAGGACTAGTGCGTTATATTTGATACCAACATGACACTTTTTTGATACCTTCTATACAGTAAGCCTACTGTAACTTTTAATAGTTTAGTACAGAATCTGCCACCTCTGGAACTGACTGGGAAATCTGAACTTTAGATGTAAAGGGGTGACTCTTCATAAGAGACCTGAGCCAACAACAGGAGGTTGTAGGTTCAGGTCCCAGGACATAGTAGGGACTCTTGCATGTGCCCATGGGCAAGAAACTCAACCCCATGCAGCACTGCTAGGCACCGGACTGGACATAGTTAGGCAGCAAAATGACCAATTTCACCTGTAAAAATGGATAAAAATTGTAATATAACATGTTTGGGTTTGACGGTTACCATCATTACCATCTGCCTGCTGTATGACATCCCAGAGAGTCTGTTCTTCCCCTTTAGCGAGTGACTGTATAAAATGGATATTAAGAGGAACGTCCTTTTCGTTTAGAATACAGAATGAGTCCTGTTTGAATCCCCACCTTGTTCTTTGAACATGGCCCTTGTGGCAGTGATTTGCAAGGAAAAAAAAAAAACGCCATTCCCTGCCATCGGCTGATTCCCCAGCAGTGGCTGCACTAATCCCAGTGATGTTGGATCAGCTGCAGTGGTAACTAGACTATGATTTCACAACTCAGAAATGAGGTTGGCCCATTATGAGATGCAATCTGCATTTACATGATGATGGTAGATGGACGACAGCAAACCGGACGTTCTACATCTTTCAACAGAGTGATGTATTCACAGCAGCAGGAAACTGTAGAGGTCAGTGCAGTGTTCCATCAAGTGTTACATTCGCTTCAGCAGTGAAATAAATGGTGCTGAATATCTGGGGGCACTCTAAACACTCACAGCTGAAATGCAGGCATATCCGGCCGTCTCCAGCAAAATCCAGACTTTTACGAAAACACAGTTTCGTATTTTTAGAAACGTTAGTCCATTCAAAACACATAATGCATAACTTACTGCAGTGTGGCAGCCAG
>JBBPCZ010123662.1:0-13576 GCA_037974445.1 Brycinus macrolepidotus | reverse complement strand
CAGGTTGCAAGACATTGAGGTCACAAGGGGACGGGTGTGTTTAAAAAAAAAATTCATTTGGTTCCATAGAGGTGTTAAATTTCATACCCTGCTCTAATCAGATGGTTGGAGGAGGTGGTGGCTGATAGGTTCCCAGTAGTGTGACTGTAACTTCCCAGTCAGAAAGACGCTGTGGACTGGCGTGACATGAGCATGGGGCAGCGTGGTGCCATCAAAAACACACGGATACAGATGCATTACTCAGCGCTCTGCCCGCTCACATCGAAAAGGATTGGTCATTACGGAAATCTGCCCCAGAGGGTGTGTGAGGCCACATGTTTGTGTGTATGTGTGTGTGTGTGTGTGTGTGTGTGTGTGTGTGTGCTGGCATAGGTGTGGCATGGTGTGAAGAGCAGGAAGGCTTTGTGCTCTTTTATGTCTCACACTTAAAGTGACAGTATCAGAACAAAAATATGTATAAAAATGTCAGGACCCCTGTCACTCTCTCTCTCTCTCTCTCTCTCTCTCTCTCTCTCTCTCTGTTCTTATCTTTGTTTATTTATCTCCCCTCTGGTTTCTGACAACCTTTACTCCTTCTCTTGCTCTCTCTCTCTCTCTCTCTCTCTCTCTCTCTCTCTCTCTCTTTCTCTTTCTCTCTCTTTCTCTCTCTCTCACCCCCATTGGAAGGACGAGTGGCATTGATAAATGCGGATATCATACCATACTAATAATATCCCAGGCAGATTTTTCATCTTTGCTTAATGTGACATCTGATTTAGGTCAGTCGTTAGTTGTTGGATGGCTCATTAATTCTTCGTTTTGTCTTCCTGCTCCTGCATGTTTCAAATGACCTTCATACATTATGTTGATTTCTGTTACGTATAGAATTAATGTCAGGAGGACTGAAAGTGGGTTTTTTTTGCTTTTGCCCCTTCCTTTTTCCGTCTGTGTGATCGGGGGAGATGTATTTGGACTTCCTGCTCTATTTCAGGTTCTCACCAGCTCTGTGTGTGCGTGTGTGTGTGTGTGTGTGCACTTTTCCTGCAGGTACATGATGAACGTGACCTGGGACGGCAGGGATTTGTCCTTCACGGAGGACGGCTATCAGGAGCATCCCAAACTGGTGGTCATTGTGCTGAATAAGGACAGAGAGTGGGAGAAGGTAGGGGTGTGAATCTCACCTCACTCTGATTGCGAATCTTCAGGAAAAAGATTCAGTGCTTTATTAAAAGTCAGTTCAAAAAGTTGAGAAAAAATGACTCTGAAGGAAATGATTCTTTGTATTGTGAAATCAGCTGTTTCTCCCCGATTCAATTCAGATTCGTCTCAAATTCAGTTTTTCAGAGTCGATTCAGTTTGATCACAATTTCACATTTTGTCACAAATTGATTCAGAGTACATTTGATAAAGATTTTTTAGGAAAGAGTCATGATTCAGCTTGTGTTCGATACAACTCTGATTCTTTAGGAAATGATTCAATGCATTATTGATTCTCAGATCTCTTCACAGTTCATTTAATCTTCAGTATGATTCAGATTTTTTGGCAAACAATTCAGTGTATCATGATTTGATTAAGATTTTATTGTAATTCTTTAGGAAATAATTCAGTGCATCAGACAACCTCAGATTTGATTCAGTTTGTGATTCTTTAGAAGCAGTACTGTTCACTGCACTACTGTTTGATTCTGTTTGATTATTTAGGCACAGATTCCGAATTATTTTTAAAAGGACACTGAAGAAATGGAACTGGAGGAGCTATTTACACTGTACGCACTTCATTGAATATTATTTTAATGCTTTATAATTATACCATTCTAAAACTGACGCAGCTCAATCGCCATCTTCAGATCAGTGCATTGCAATGCAGTTTTACACCTTTAGTCCCTGCTGCTACCTCTGACCTCCTTAAACGGCGCTGTTACAATTTCATTATAGCTTCTTCAAGCCGAGCGTCATTAACAACTGTTCACACAATATTAGTGCCCATGAAGCCACCATTTTAATTACAGCCTGGAACAGTGTAGAAGTGTGTCAGTGCAGTAATTACCTCGCCGTTTCAGCCGCACGTTGCCAGATATTGCAAATTCAGGGCTGTAATTAGGGCTCTGTATTTATTTTGAGATCCCAGCTCACCCAGGTTGGTATTTGAAAACATACATCTCCGTGTTTCAGACCACATACAGTCACATACCCATGGATGTGCATCAGGCATGCTTGTTGGCTGTGTGTTTTTTTTGCTTCTGAGGCTCAGGTACAGTGAAAGCCTGGCCGGAGGAATAATTGGAAGGGTAAAACAATGAAAGGAATTGATTAGTTTGGACTCCTTTGCAGCTTAATCAATATTGGTAGGAGGCTTAATTGGCAGGAACGGACCCATACAGAGAAACGCGGCCACTTATGAAAAGCATGATTTCACATTCCTGCCGCGAATCGCTGCTCCGCTCTGAGAGGTCCACTTCATCATGGTCTGAGAGACGAGTATGATCACAGGGACTGTGGGAGTTGTCAGATGCGACAATTCTTCGGGAAGAAGTCGCCTCATTTTCTGTGCGAGCCTCAAATTGGTGGTTTGTCTTAATATCTCCTCTTCTGGCTCGTTAAGCCACAGTTGTTCGACCGATACCTTATTGGATTTGTGTTACAGTTGAGTAAAGTGGGCTAAATTAGACCCCAGCGGTAAACCTTGAGCTTTGGAGAGCCTGGTTGGAAATCTTATTTGTAGGGAAGCTCATGTAAATCATTACGGTTTTAATGGTGTAATATCTGATGGGTCTTTTCACTAGCTCGGGGGAGTTCACAGACTAATTAGTTCAACAAATACAGTGCTCTGTTTTACTGTGCCTGTTTATGTTGTGCACTGATCAGCCACAACATTAAAACCACAGACAGGTGAAGTGAAGAACATTGATCATCTCGTTAGAATCGCAGCTGTCAAGGGGTGGGATTTATTAGACAGCAAATGAACAGTCAGTTCTTCAAGTTGATGTGTTGGAAGCAGGAAAAGTAGATGTGCAAAAAGGATCTAAGTGATTTTAAAAAATGGGAGATAAACGACTAGGTCAGAACATCTCAGAAACGGCAGGTCTTGTGGGGGATTTCTGGAATGTAGTGGTCAGTACTTATCAAAAGTGGTCCAAGGAAGGACAACTGATGACAGGATTATGGACACCCAAGGCTCAGTGAAGTGAATGGGAAACAAAGTTTAACTCATCTCACCTGATCCCACAGAAGAGCTTCGGTAGCATAAACTGTTAAAAAAAAGTTAATGCTGTCTCTCATAGAAAGGTGTTAGAACACACAGTGCATCACATCTTACTGTGTATGGGGCTACGTAGCTGCAGACCGGTCAGAGTGCCCATGCTGACCTCTGTCCACTCCCGAAACCATGGAGCGACTGAAGAAGGTGGCTTGATCTGATGAATCACACTTTCTTTTAAACATGTGGACGGCCAGGTGTGTGTCCTCATGCTGCGGTTTTGGCAGCCCGAGGAGGACCTACACAATATTAGGCGGGTGGTTTTAATGTTATGGCTGAGTGATGTATGTAATGTCAAAGGCTACAGTGAGGGTTTCAGCCATTCATTGAAAGGTTCTTTTCTTCTTATCTACAGAAAAGAAGTAGTTGATTTGGACGTTCAGATTTAGGAAGAACGTCTAATTAATGTAGAGCCTTCCACTGCCTTAAAAAACATCATTCACACTCACATCTCATTTACAGAAATGGTCCTTTAAGGGTGGTAGAAAGTGACTGTTCTGCAGCATTGTTCCAAGAAACCCCAATTTTGGCACATTTTTTTTAGAGTGTGGAAGAAGAATGTTAACATCGGAGACGAGAGCCCAGGCTGAATGCAGCCCTGAGCTTTTGCTGCTCCTGAGCTTGGTGCCACGTGAGGCTTCCTTTATTTCCTTTTAGCCCTGCAGACCTCGCTGGGTTTGGGGTTTGGGGTTTGATGGGACCGTCAGTGGCAGATGGCTCAGTAGCACGGCTACATGCACTCTATAAATAACACCACATCTCTCTCTCTCTCTTTCTCTCTCTCTCTTGGCTAGCTCGTCTTCATACCTCTGCACTGTCACTGTCCAAATAAACAGTAAATAACAAACTGTCCATAGTAAATAACAAACCGTCCATAGTCTTTCAACGACCCCAGATTACTTTACTAAAAAAAGAAAGAAATGGATGTACAATGTTATTGGATTCATATTAGTATTGGCAGATGCTAAATGTCAGGGACTCCTGAGTGGCACAACTGTCTAAGCATTGACACTATCATCATTCAGTGATTCCACAGCCATCTGTGGCTGGGAGTCTAAAGGCACTTTTCCACAGGTATGCAGGAACTGTGCTGTACCTAAACCGTGCTGCGATGGTGTGCTTTGATTTTCCAGTGTATCTCAGCCCAGTAACAGAGTTTCTGACGTGCAATTCTCTCCCCATGGTTTGTAGCCGGTTGTTGTACCAATGGAAAGTTTTAATGTCAGAGCCGCTTTTGTTGTTGTGGTCTTTTATTATTTATAGTCTTGTTTGAGTTTTTTCTCTGCATTGTTTAGCCATGCGATGAAACCCTAACCCGGCTTACTTTTTAGCGATGTCCTGGTACCCCTTCACATTACTCACAGTGTTAGAAAATTCCTACTGAAATTTATCTTCAGCCCAAACAGTCAGTCATTCATCGACTTCCCAGTTCACAGTTGTTAGTTTGTATCTCCACTGTTGTTGTTTTTTTTTGACAGCAATAAACAGCAATGGCCTCTTTACAGGTCCACCTGTAGTCATGACCACATTTTGACCAATCAGAAAGCAGTGATGCAGTCAGCTCGGCTGCGGATCGCTTTCAGCCCTGCCGTTGAGCAGCATGGGTACAACTCAGGTTTGGGTCACTTTATTTCTAATGGAAAAATATTTTCCTTGTGCCAGTGGATAAGCGCCATAAGAGGGTGTAATTTTCTGTGCTCTCTCTGGGTGGAGCCACCTCTACCCCATCACTCAGTGTGATGCCCACCAGTGCAGACGTGTATTAGCTGACATGACAGAATTGGCAGTTAGTGTTTAACTCCAAGCATGTTGAGCTGCCCAGTGATGTTCCACTAGTGATAGTTTGCAGTGGTGCTTCGCATGTCTCGGAGCCTAGTCTTCACCTTCCCAGTGCTAGTGGTGTTATGTCTTCGGGGGGTGCCAGAAAATTGAGAAAAATCATGTTTGACTAATATTTCAAACTGACATTTGATGGCACATTTATTGCATTTATGAGGAGCAGATCCTGTAGGCGATGCTGGAGTGCATTATTTCAATATCTGTATTTTATTAATTTTACTGCATTTGTAACCCTAAGTAATTACATGTTTCTGTAATGGTAATTGTTATAAATATTTATATTTATACATTATAATTGTTGTAAGTACAATATGGGCATAAAAATATGAAGAAATATGTATTAGAATATGCATCGTTCCACTATTGGTGCATATTGCATATCGGTGCATCCTCAATGACAACAATAAGTGTGAAAGTGTAAAGGAATGTAACTTAAAATGTGCATTTTCATCATCATACAACTTACCAACCAATCACTGCCGATTCATTTTTGTTCCGAATAATCAAATTGAATCGAGTAATTGTGGCTGTTCCTCTCTCTTTCTAGCCTCCTCTTCTAGCCGCTGACCACTACTGAAACCCTACACGGTCCTCCTGATGTTTTTTTTCTTTTTTTTTCACGCTGACAGCTGCAAAGATCAGGCTGTTTGTGATGCCAAATTGAATCCACATGAAAGTAATTACATTCATTAATTCCACGTCAAGTCGCCTGCTTGTTGATGTTGATTAAAGCAGAACAAAAACGGACGCCGGGTGCCTCTGTTGTTGAACACTGCGCGAAGTTGAGCTATTTTTTTAACAAAAGGGGTGATTTTAATCTACTCTTCGTCCTCCATTGACTTGATTCAGAATGGAAACTGAATATAAATGGAATTCATTGCGTAATTAACGTATAGTTCAACTCAGAGTGTAGGAGTCATCAGAACTCTGAATGGATCGATTTTTTCTCTCTCACTGTTTCACTTTGGCGCTGCAGGTGTGCGTGTGGCCGCAAAGCAGCCTTGGTGTGAGCTATAACACTCTGGGATGGAGAGCAACATGACAGATGCATTGTTTTTCAGAGCATAATAGGAGTGTAATGTAGTTTGGCGCTGCGCTACGTTGGTATTAATCTGACAAAGCCAATTCATCAGGAGCAAAGTGCTGGGCGAGCAAAGACAAAAGCTGCGAGCAGATTTACGGCTCTGATGGAGCGCAGTGGAATCCGTCGCGTCATTCTGACGAAAGGGGCCGGCAGCGAAAGGCCGCTGCCGCTGCTGTGGTCAGCACGCCATAAAGAATATTGCTCTTTAATGAAGTTTCCGCTAATGCCTGTGACTGTGGCTGCAGCGCCATGCAGGGAGGTTTTCTCTGGACGACAAGATGTAATGCCACATAATTCCATGTAATTCAGTGTTTTAACATGAAAAAGAGAGTTAAATGGGCTAACCTTAAAGTCAGCATGAATCAAAATTCATTTTTCTTCCATAACACAATGTATTTCTGAGTGAAACATGGTATTAGTGGTCTCTGAGCTGGTATTGAGGTGGTGGGATTGGGGGGTGGGGGGGTGGGGTGGGGGGTGTTTCCAGGAGCATCCCAAATCCTAAATAAAGACAAAGAACTGGAAATCTTTTCTTTAGGGAAAAGATTCAGTGCTTTGTGAATAGTATTTTACCTCAATCATAAATAATTCTACACAAAACAAATCATTCCAATGCAGTCAATCCATTTAATTTCTCCCCGATTCAATTTAGAATGAACTCACATTTGATTTGATTTTTTTAAGATACGATTCGGTGCATCAGGGAATCACCATGAGTCGATTCAATTTGATTACAATCTCAGATTTCATCATAAATCGATTGAGATTCTATTTTGGTAAAGAATAATGATTCAACTCATATTCAAAACAATTTTGATTCTTTAGGAAACAATTCACTGTATTATCAAATCCCACATGTGGACGGTAAGGTGTATTGCCACATAATTCCCTGTAATTCAGTGTGAAAGTTTAGTGGGCTAACCCACAAGTCAGCATAACTCGAAATTCATTTTTTACAAAGTATTTATGAGTGAACTGTGGTATCAGAGGTCTACGCGCTCGTTTTAGCGGTGGAATGGGGAGTGCAAAACATAATGCAAAATCTGCCTTGATATTGATATTTAATGTGGTTTTAATGCACCAGTTAGGATCACAGCTTATCACACAAACTGCTGGTCGCCCTATCCACTATTTGCTTGTTCAAAAGGTTATAAAAGATAGTCAAAGAGACTTGAGACATTGAGCTCTTATTAGAGAAAGTGCACTGCAAGTTTACACCTAGGTTTAAAAGGCGAAGGAATATTTTGCAAAAGCACCCCCCTCAAGTTTAGTAACTTGAGAGAAATATGTTATCGGCTGCCTGTGTATTTATCTCTAAGTGCATTTTGCATTTCACCAAACACACAGCCCATAAACTATTTAGCTCATGCTCTACTTTTGTACATAACGATGCAAAAGGCTTAGTTCATGAGTGCACAACCCAAAACCTCTCCTCTAAAATCAGTGTTGCTCTCACACAGGTCGAGGTTTCTGGTTCCAAACATCAGCATTATGTCTAAACTATGTCCAAAAACTGACCTCTGGCCTCTCCTCCTGGCTGTTCACTGCTGTTTTTTACTTTCTGTACTTCAGGCACTATAATGTCCACTGCATCAGCACTATAATATTCCAAACTAATATTATTGACATATCTTTTTATTCCAATCAAGTAATGAATCCAGTAGCCTGCGCTGTTGGCAGCTTAATGCCTGAAGTACAGCAGTGTAAAAAAAAACTGTAGTAAACAGGCAGGAGGAGAGGCCAGAGGTCATTTTTGTGCTAAACACAGAGCCCAAACTACTTTATTGGTATGAAAAGATAACAGGAGATACAAATTCCACTTTGAGCTGAAATACAGCCTCGCAGAACAAAACCAAAGACATGCACACAACGAAACCAAAGTGGAGTGGATGGGAAACACACAGGGGACATCTCGTTTACTTGCTACCTGCGGCTTTAAACAAAATCCAGAAATAACTTTTTTAAATCGGGACAGCATGAATGTTCTCTGATTCAGCAACTCCGTATATTTTTCGGATGTCTTATCAGTGTGCAGCAGTAAGGTAGATTAAAGAGATATGTATCAGTATGGGTGGGCGAAATGACAAGAATATATACTGCCAAACCTCAAGAAATGGTCACAATATGTCATGATATGTATACGGCTGATAAATTAGAAGAGGCAAAAACCAAGAGTTGATCAGTTGATCAGTGTTCTTTTAGTACTGAGGATTTAATGCTCATATACTCAAGAAAGCATACTGAGTTGCATTGTAACATTCATTCATTTTCTGTAACTGCTTAATCCTTACTAGGGTCGTGGGGACCTGGAGCCAACAGGTGTCCTGCATGCACCCCCTTGCAACAGACACTTCCCCATTTGGCCATGCTATGCCATTTAGGGTCCAAAGGCAAAACTCCTAATGCTCTAAATAGAGCGATGCTTTTGCCCTCCTCTGTCAGACCATCCCATCCTACACAATATGATGTTTTATTGCCACAACTGACCAGTTAAGAAAACAAGAACTCTGTGCATGCCTCCCCTTGAATGGAAGAATACACTGTAATACAGCCTTTTCTAAAAGCCATCTTAAAAGTTTACGATTGTTTTACCGTTCGCGTAAAAGCTGAAGCGCACAGCGGGGACGGTTGTTTCACTCCGGAACTCTTATGCGCACCGCTTTTCCCTTTGTCAGATGGCAACGGCTTGTTGGAAAAAAAAAAAAAAACTCATTTGCGCGAGCGTTTGTCATTATTACAAAACCAGGCCTCCCCGTTCCCAGCTGAATATAAGCTTCATATTTCATAAACATCTGCTGTACGCGTTCATTAAAATGGCAAAACAGATCTGAGGCAGATGCAAATGACGAACACACAAAAAGAAAATGATTCGCTGCCCTGCTCGCTGCTTCAGCACTCCTGGGCCAGCGCACTCTATTTTGATAACTGTCTGGGTTTCACGGGAACAAGCCAGCAGACTAATTGATTTATTTTGCAACCAGTCACAGTTTTAGCGGAATAAAAACAACCCCGGCTATCTGCTACAACGGCATACTGTGCATCGTCTGTTGGATGAGTAGAGGAAGAGATTAGAGCTGCTTCTGATTTGCTGTGCCTGATTTAATATGTGTATTTTTATTTTTATTTATTTATTTTTATTTTATTATTGGCTGGAGCATAAATTGCGGAAGACTGCCAGATGACGCACATGGTGAATTTATTAATGGCTTTTGGAAAACAAGTGTCTGGGATTTAGCTGTTTAATGGCATTTACTGCACGTTACAGAGCTAAATCAAGTCTTTTTTAGTGGATTAAATGCTCTGAGACTGAAAGACTTCATCATCATTTGGGAGGGAAGGCCAGGGAAGATGTTCTAAAGTTCTTAAATACCTTCAGGTATGAATTTGTACATTGGCAGCAGAACTCTTAGGCCTGTTTTGGTGTTTTATTGCAGCCCTTTAGCACCCATAATTAGATTAAAGAAAAAAGTTAAGCTGCTATTTTGTGCTTTTGCCTGATTGCAAATGCATTTGTTGAAGTATCTGAGTTACTAAGTCTAACAGTAAATACTGACTTAATGATTATACACGTGTTCATTGTTGTTCATCTGAGACACATGGCCATTAAAATGGAAGCTCATTATTTTAAAAAAATCTACTGTATTAGGGTTGGCTTGAAAAACAAAAAACAAATATTTATGTGTATTGTACAGTGTATTTTGTACATGATTCTAGAGAAAATTGGAAAAAGTTTGGGTGTGTATTGGGCAAAAGCAGCGGCCGTCAGAGCAGCGAGTTTATGTGTCCTTTCCGTTCTTACAGTTGAATTTTCAGTTTTTTTGAGAGAAAAGCGGCACAGTAATGTTTTTGCACGTTCATACATCACCCTTTCTTTCAACACTGCTTTTCACACTGACATTGAACCTAAAAGAGCAGAAATGGCATGAAATTACACATGTGTGAGCGCTTAAAATTTTTGGATGACAAGAAAAAAGCTCAGAAAAAGGAGCAGAGAAATGTTTTTTGTGCATGAATGAGAAATTAAGGAGCTTTTGTGTCCTGTTTAGTGAGGCTTTGGTGGTAAATGTGAGTGCGTTTGTACTGGTAAAATACTGTTTAAGGGCTTCATGTGTGAAGGACACAAATCCTTGCATTTTATCACATTGGTGGCAAAGACATCCCGGTTATGTTTCAGATTTTGAGTATGAAAGGGGCTTTGGGTGATGAGTTTGCCGTGTGTATTTTGTGTGCATTTGTATGTGTAGTTTGTCAGAAGCACCACTTGCTTGGAAATGAACAGATTTACAAGTTTACGAGGCCTATCCTGATGTACCTGTAGAGTTATGAGAGTCAGGGAGGAGCCAGCAGTCAGTAGGCTTTCATTGCCAAGTGCTGGAGAGCCGAAGGTGCGATACACAGTCATAGTCACCCGAACTTTCCTCTTCCGCATCTGCTCAGATTCTGAAATGGCCTTTTCAGTCTGAGAGTTGCACAAAGCGTTCCTTCCACAACTCAAACGCACAGGCTTTCAGCAACTGCCGGGCTGAAAAGGGCTAGCAGTCCGAATGCCAATTAGGGATAAAGGAGACGGTGGAGAGGGCCTGACGAATTCTGTTCAGCACTTTGGGCTGATTGTGTGGAGCTGAACTGGCTCCAGGGCCTCTCTTCTGCTTTTATACTGTGGCTCAGCCAGGAAGAAAGGCTCAGATGGAGGGCCAGGCAGGGAGCAGGCTTGGCTAATTAAAACAGATGAAGCCGGGGAGACTGCTGGAGTGTCTTGGCCAACATCGGGACGCCAGTGGGCCTCCTAAACGCAGAGAAGTGACCAACGCAGCTGGTAGACCGTGTGGGCAAACACTCCAGATTAAGAAAGTGAGAACAGTCATTGCATGAGTGTTAAATGTCCTTAATGTGCGTTCATGTAAAAAATATTTTTTCCAACAAAGCACTCATTTCCTTTTATAAGAACATACACGCTTCAAATCATCAGTTAGATACTAAGGTGAATCAGGTGCTTTAGTTCAAGAGAAACTCTAAACAGTACAGAAATGTTTGTAGCTGGATTCCTTCCCACAGAGTCTATAAGCGGGGATCTTGTATTCTCTACACACTGATTGCCGGATGAGGGTTAAGGGAATTCCAGTCATTTAAATCCCTTCTCTCAGATTGCCCTGCAATGTCATCATCAAAGATGCAATGAGCATGTGATTCCTATAGGGGCACAGTCCATATGTGGAAATTCACCAGCGGGGACCCATCCAGAGGTGGGAAAGAACATAAAAAAATCACGTAATATAATAAAAACTACATAATAAAAACATGAGTGATAAAAGATAATAATAAAACTAATTGCAACTATGTAATACATGTTGTGTGTAAGTCCCTGGATTACCATCAACATTTCTTTTATACAGGCTAGTCTGAATAGCATTTTAAAGGTATAAAATATATATTTTTTTACAGTATATTCGTGACACACTGATGCACAACCTGGTCATCAAGCTCGTCATGTTCTAGATGAGCTTTTCACAAACGAGCCAGGGAAGTTATTGATATATGGCATGGAAATCCACAGTGTCATGCCCATGGTCCTGCTACACACTGAGATTTAATACTGGAAAATACTCTGAGCAGGTGATATAATGGTTGAAAAACAGCTAGTGTATTCAAAACTTGGGACATTATCACATTAACTGCTTTTTTTACACTTAAAAAAAAAAACAATTTTAGGCCACTTCCTCACACACTTTTACTCTGGAGTCCTACATTTGCTTGTGTTTAAGCAGGTGCAAGAGGAAGCAATGTGATGAAAATGCAACTTTAACTTAAACAGTGCAATAATGTATAAAGATAAGCAAAAATTCTGAAATGTGTGGCGCTGCATCCCCAAGAAAAAACCACTTCCCACATCCCTGCAACCAAGTTAAACCAATGACTAGTCTGTCAACTTTCTGCTCTACCTTTGCAGTTCTCTTTACTTAAACCTTATCCCTTCCTCTGGTTTAAAATCACCTATTAAACATCTGAATAACATGTGTGGTCCACTTTGCAGGGGACTCTTAAGCTAATTGAAAAGCACCTGGTAACTCTTCAGAGTCAAAGTTGCAGTGGTCATGACTGTAATCATGCATGTACAAGATACTAATCCCTATAACACACTTGCCAGCATTTGAATGACCAAGTCTGCAGCATTTCATTTTGTTTAGAGATCCAAACTGTTTACTCTGCTCTGCTGGAACCTGTGTCAAATGCTCCAAATGGTTGCTTCTTTTACGTAGCAAACTGAAAATAAACAGAAAATCTGAAAATAACAGTTAATCCCCGCGCTCCTCAGCGCAGATATGATTGCGAGCTTGTGAACTTTGATAGTGTCTGACCCTGGAGTTAATCAAAATTGGATTCCTAGGACCTGCAGGGCTCGAAGTTTGCTCTCAGAATTTCATTATTGACAAAAGCCGCAGCGCAGGAGACACTGACCTGGGCCCGTGGGCATCTGCCCTAAGATAAATATTTATCTGGATGTTCTGGCCCTGATGGAGGAGCGAGCTTGAGATGGTGAGGAGATGTGGGACTGAAGGGTGTGACTGCTGGGTAAACAGACAGAGACACACGCTCTCCCTGTCCGTCCCACTCGTTCTCTCTCACGCAAAGGCACACAGACATATATAGAGTTGGACAGGCGGACAAACACACACACACAAAACAACACATACACTTTGATGTGGGTCATACATGCATCCCATATATATCCCACACACACACACACACACACACACACACACACACACACACACACACACACACACATATATATATTGGCTAGCTCTGAATTGCTCTGATTGTCTCTAATTTTACTAAAAAGTAATATATATATATCCACAAACACAAACACACACACACACACACACACACACTCACTGCACCAGCGATGGTGGAATACCCTGAGGATTGGCTTGAAGTGGTCAATCTGTGGGAGGCGGTTGTAAACCGTGTCAGTGTGAAATGGATCTCTTTGCCATTTTGGCTCCGGGCCATCGTGCTGGGACATGGCAAACACAGCCCACCATGTGCCAGCGCCACCTTGACAACGGCTGCATCTCTGCCGTCCAACTGCTCTCCCGTGGACAATAGAGAGAGAGACAGGATAGAAACAGAGAAATAGAGGTGGTACAGGATGAACAAAGAGAGGAAAGTATATAAAGAGAGAAGGACTCTGCCTATCGCCCTGTGAAACTGAAATGTGTTGTTACACATTAGGAATATATCTCCCAAAACTGCATGAGTGAAAAATAATAATTTATGCCTGTTAAATCGTTGGCGTATCAAGTAGATTAAATTGAAAAAAAAGGGAAGAAATGTTTTACTGCGACAGGCTGCAAAGTACCTAAAGATACAAGGTGCCTAGATAAAGGAGTTCCAACCACTCAGCATTCAGCACC